>JAEANM010000971.1:0-30597 GCA_017656035.1 Myanophis thanlyinensis
AAGGAATTAAAAGTAAACATTACCAGCTAGCTAGCCAATAGGCTAAATTAGATCAGCAATTAAAAATCTATTATAAACTAGCCAGAATTCATTGTTCTCTCATACCATTTTTAGAATTTTGGTCAAAAGTCTTTATTAAATAACTAAAGTGTCCATTTAACTTGCTGACAATCAAAACTTTAGACGAGAAACTAGACTGTCTCGGTCTTCATTAAGACCCCAGCAATGCATAGATAAACTGAACATAGTACTGCATCAGTTGATGAGAATGGGTGTGTTCATTTAAGTGCAACTGGTATAAGCATTCATACATGTTATGTGATGATTTTTATACACACCAGCCACTGAGAAAACCCATAAACATGAAAATATAACAAAAGGAAAAAATATGGCCAGTATTTTACAAAATTAAATAAGAGTGTTGAGTAAGAGAAAAACCCCACAAGATATAGCATTCAGCACAAATTACAGCAACAGGAAGCTGACAATTTGACTGAAAGTATCAGAATATGACCCAGGGCCAAGGCTACCCATTGTTGTGTACTGTATCAGACTGACAAGTTTCAGATGTATATTTTACAACAGATCACCATTAACATATATACGTGGTAATTAAATTCCTAGAATGGTTAAAATGTGCTATTTGAGAAACTCAAAACTTTTGATAGTGACTCCCAGCACTCTGTTGTTGCTCAAAATCAAGATGCTAATACAATCTGTAGAAATATAAAGTACACTCCTTTTGAATTATTAATTAAGGTGTCTTTTTTTTTCATACACAACTATGAAGCAATTTACTATCAACACTGAAAAAAAAAAGCTTAAAATCAGTTGTAACAAAATTAAATATATATAAGTGTCAGTGTAACATTGGCAAGTTTTATAATTGATAACCAAAGTTTTAGTGAAACTTTCACAAATCCTTCAACACAGAACAATCTTGTCAAAGATTTATGTCTGGAATATTAATATACTTAAGTCTGAATAAATCCAGGAAGAAAACTACACTAATGGCTGAAAATGATTCAAAGACCCATTGTATCATCACCATCTATTATTCTAGAAAATTTCATGCTATTTTGAACTGCCATGTTCTGAAGTAAAGACAAACCCCACGATGTAATTCATTAGTGGAGTGAGCAAATAGTATCATTCTTAGTGGGTTTTAGCAGTGTTAGATAATACTTGATGTTTTCAGATTCTATTCCTCAGAAATATGGATATCCCCCACCCCAGCTCAAACAACACACATTTTTTTCAGCCAATACGTTAAAGTACACAAAACCTTTGGACAGTATAACTATTTTTGTGTAAGGTAGCCGTGGCCTGTAATGTTATAAGAGCATCTAAGCTTGTCCTCAGACTTTGCTCTTAACTGTCTTTTGTGCTAGTATCCACCAAGATGAATCTGTTGCTTTGTAAACTGAAGTGCTCTGGTTTAATATCAGATGACAGAAGCTTCCATTTAAAAATATCCTTGTGTAGTTGTGCAGTTTAAATTAAAGAAATGTTTCCCTGCTTTTGATTTTTTTTAATGCTACATTAAGCAAGGATCAGAACTGGTACCTGTAAACAAATGTTATTTCACTGCATCCATTAGGGCAGAAGCAACCTAGAACAAAAACCCACTCTATTAAGTTCAGAACTTCTGTGCTGGTTTTGAGACAGCAGTCTCTCTATGGATTTAAAAAGAAAGGAAGCAGAGCTTAAAGCCGCATCACATAGTTCTCTTAGTCCAGAACTCTGCTAGATATTATATGAAGTTTCCACATTTATGGATTGGAAAAAAGTGAAATTATTCTTGATAAATCAAGATATAGTTCTGTACATAAAGACATCACTGATGTCATATAGTTCAAACTTCCAGTGAAAGACTAAGCAAACCTGATCAATTCATCAAGTTTACCACAAACTGCCAACAGTGTTCACTGTCTTTAATTTGCTGCTTATATTCATTCTGAATGGAGGGCAGTGTGCTGGTGTAACGCATGGGCACTGATAAAGCCATTTGTCTCATTTGCCGATAGACTGCTGAAGTCAGCTACCGAGACTGCCATTTTGGCACTGGTAATATGATGCGTATGATTCTCAAAATCAACAGCCAAGTTGTTCACCGAAACTTCATTCATGAAGGATTCTGGGACCGCAATTCCCATTTTCAATCTCTTGGCAGGCCTTTCAGTTTCTTCACCACACATGTTCATGGTGTTTAATTCAGAATGATAAAATCCAGTCTCAAATAAATTAAATCAATCACTTTCACCATTACTAGGCAAATTAAGCAAATCTTCTGTTACGACAGGCACATGATTAACTGCTGTTCGGGGCAAACTGTCCAGAGGTGGGAAGGCATCTTCTGAGTTCACATCTGTAGAATGGCAGACTGTAGCTACACTGTTGGTCAGTGCTAGAAGACAGAAAAAGATGTTATACAAGATGTAACCATTTCCCCGACCTATAGTCATACTAAGCTCTTGTAATTTACCTTTTAATTTACCTGTCAAATCATTGGCAGTGATCGAATTTAGGAGGCTTAGTTGTTGATCAGGAATGGGCTCTAGTCTATTATTTGACATTATGGCTGAAGAAACTGCACCACCTAAAGCTTCTGCTTCATCTACCAATCGATCCATATAGTCCCTGCAAGAAAATGATCATAGAGAGGTTATTTAACAAAGTCCCTTTGAAAAGTGTAACGATGAACTTAATTGTGGGAAATTCTAATTGAGATTTTAAGCACAAATGTTCTTCCAAGGTCCTTCAACTTACGTGACTCCAGGATGATGGTTGTATCTCTTTTTTCCAAATCTAGTTTGTTGAGCAAAGTAATCGTATCGTTCAGATTTCTTCCACATGTAATAAAATGCTACACATTCAGCAACTGTTCTGGTTCTCACCTGAAGACAGGAAAAAATAGGCTTAATACTTGTGGTAAATCCTTATGGGGAAGGAGTATGATATGATTTAAATGATAAAATACTTGGCAAATTGTTCATACTTGGAAAAGTATGAATTACTAGTTTGATACCAGTATGATACTTCTGCAAATATCATACCAGCTGTTAACACAGAAGCAGAGAATGAATTTACTAAAGATAGTCCTCAACCTATGACCATTTGTTTAGCAGCTGTTCAAAATTCAACAACAGTGTTGGAGCAAAAGGACTTATAACAGTGCAGCACACTCCTGATTTCATGTACGGGATGCATGGGCCTTCCCCAATGCACCCCCATGCTCCTTACCTTAGATTCTACCAACTTAGACCCACAAGTCACTTAACATTTGCAACTGGGAGAGCCGAGACAGCAGTCATGATATGTCACTTAATGAGTGCTTGCTCAAGAACTGAAATTCTGCTCTTAATTGTGATCATAAATTGAGGACTACCTGTAACTTAAAATTGTGCTTTCTGTCCAAGCATTTTAAGTTTGTTACAGAATGTTCTAATACAGTCATTATCTTTTTCCTTAGCTGGATATTTTAGTGGCTAACAGTAGAAAGTACTCTCTTCTAAACATAGATTATATCTTATGCAGGTATTCATAAATATAATCTATTCATAACACATTGGGTGGCAAAATCAGAACAATTATAATCTTATTTAATTGAATAAAGCTATAATTGTCCCTGACTATAGGGTTCAAGAACTTCCTACAGAGTGGTCTGATGGTATGCATATACATTATACAGTACCCAGTTTTACAGTGTACAAATAAAATCTATGTTTAAAAAAGCTTGACAGATAATTAGAATTTTGCCCAAAGCACTTAATTCTTACAAAAGCAATGCTAAAGGGGTGGGTGGTGGGTGGGTGGGGAATCTAAATTTTAAAATAATTATTTTATATCTGTAAAATACTTTTCTTAATAAAACTTCATAGTTTTAAACATGGTTCATTGGATATCGTTATGGATTTGGTTAAATCTCAGAGTTCCAGAATTTGGATCAGGAAGTTTTATTCAATATTTGGACCACAAGCAGCTATTAACAATGTACTGCTTTCTTTTCCTCTTTATATGATGTTACATACTAGCCATTTGTGGACGCTCAAAAGGTCAGGATATAATGCCTTTGTCCTTTTTCCTTCCGTTTATATATTTTTCTAATATGTCTAATACATTTTAATTAAAAAATCCAAGTAACTGGTTGACAAAAATAGGCTGTTTATGTTGTTTTACATATTCTGTCCAACTACTCAAATGTTAACAACTTTATCATTTATAAATTATTTCTATACCTTCTCACCTTATTTTTTTGTATAAGATGAAAATCTTTCCCATATATCAGAAGTGCATGTTCAAAGTTTCTACATTCTTCTTCTGTCCAAGCTGTCATATCTTAAAAGGGAGAGTAAGAGCATTTGATACTTTGACAAATCAGCAAGCACTTGAAAAGTAAAGAAAACCTTTTCAACAAACTTCCCTGGGTCATACAGCAAACTAATCCATAACATGGTTTATTTGATTTTTATTTACCTTGTGCTTGGAAGGTACTGTGGCTTATAAGCTGTAGTTTATATTTTAGGCTGAAGTGTGAACTTAGCCAATAATAGTAAGCCATAAGTGGAAATGGTATTCCATCAATTGCAGCAGGTGTTCAATAGGCTAGTGATGAGATAACTATATATTTCATACAATTCAAGCATTCTTTTTTGTTATCTGACTGGTATTGCATAAAGAATGGTAAATGTTTGTCTATAAAAGTGTAACTGACTCTGTTTACAGATCATAACTTTAATCTTATGCAACAGAATCTTCCAAGAGACTATATGTCTTATTTAGTTATCTAAATATGTGGAATATTCCAGTTACAGTTGCATCATTCTGATTACTTTGTTGCAATTTGTTCTGGTATTACAAAAACATGAGAAACTGTATTGAATACACAGTCATCACAATCCATGTCTTCATTTCATGGTTTAACAGTATTTAACATATAAACCTTGATAGAGAACTTACCCTGTGATGTCTTTCCATTGGAACAGTATTTCTCAATAGCTTCCTTTAGATTGTGGTTACACTTGAAGAGTTCATAGAGTGCCTAACAGAGATTGCAATATTTCTTATTCAACCAGTCAAAAGGAACATACACAATCCAGCAGTTGTAATCTCATGTCAGTCAAACGTTTCTATTACAAGGTTATTTAGCCACTTCAAATAAAACATTGCACAGAGTAAACAGATACTAGGCTGGATCAAAACCTCTTCTGACCACTAAATGCTGCTGATCCAGCGGGAAGATCCCTTTGGTAAAACACTATGGAAGAAGCTAGTGAACACTACTTTCGGCACTATTTTGGAGGGTCCTTCAATTCTCCAGAACAGACTGCCAGGGATCACCAAGAGAATGTAAAATGGCAAAAGTTATCTTCCTCCTGCTGTCAATGAGATGAACCTCCCATGTAAATGGAGTGACTGGGGGAGGGGGGAAGGTAGCAAAGGACAAAATATTATTTAGCACACTGGGCGATGCCCCATAGGGAAAAGATAATCGATGAATATAGCTTTCCCTTGATCCCTCCTCTGGCCAGAATCTTCTTGGATCGCCATTGTTTCAAAACAACAGCAGCAATAGCAAAGTACTTTAGACTTATATACCACTTCATAGTACTTTATAGCTCTCTGTAAGCAGTTTACAGAGTCAGCATATTCCCCCAGCAATCTGGATCTTCGTCTGGGTATCAGAAATGAGCTAAATCCTTCTATAAATAAAGTAACTTTAATCCTTTTTATAAAGCCAAAGAATAAAATATGATATAGATATAAAACATATTAGCTTAAAAAAAAATAGAAAAAACTCGAACATATTTGGTTTTACATACCTAAGCATAAAAGAGGAGCTAGACTGGCAAATTGTACAGAAATAAGATTAAAACATACCTGTTCATTGTCCCGGGTATGCACTCCATCAGGAATTCTGCCAATTATTTTTTCATTTCCAGTTCTTACAGAAGTTTCAAAAAGATACTCTTTAACTTTATTTTCTGAAACAATATCAGGTTGCCAAAGTAGCTGGTCCTCATTTTCATACGCTATTAAGAAATATTGAAATATCGATGAGACCAACTTCTCAGTAATCCAACCCAGCAATTCCTTGCATTTATTACTGGAGTAATATATGCAAAGAAATATATAATTTATAAGAATCTGCTTTAAAACTAACATTTTATGACCTACACTCTGGTATGATAAAGATCCAATTGTGACTTTTCTCTGGGGATATTTGTTGTCATAGCTCTTCAATGTTCTTAAGGATGCACATACTCATTTTCCACAATGTTTCTGAGGAGCTATATTGTTATACAGACTATCCTTGACTTAGAACTGCAACTGAGCCTAAAATGTCTGTTGTTAAGAGAGGGATTTGTTAAATTTTGGCCCAATTTACGACCTATGGGGATGCTGCAAAGGTCGTAACTTTGAAAAACAGTCACAACTCACATTTTTCAGTGCTGTTGTAACTTTGAACAGTCACAACTGTAAGTCAAGAACTACCAGTACTCCTGCTATTAAACATATGTGTTACCACAAACTCTTTAAGATTTGTTTTTCAAAAATATCAACTCCAGCATTTTTAAAATTTAAAGTAACTTACATGTTTAACAATATTTTAAAAATAGCATTTTAAAAAAGAACCATATAGTTTTTTCTATGCAAACTTTTAAGCATCTCATTTTGTTGTAACCTGCATCTTTTTTTATCTTGCGGATTTTCTCCTGGCAACTTAATATTCGATAATTATAATGAATAATTACCAAGTTAATACTGCTTTAAGATAACAGAAGAAAGTCTTCCACAGGATTATCTAACATAAGAGAGCAGTGCAAACATGAAAAATTGATTATATAAGAAGAAAAATTCTATGTAATTATTTTCCTATTCTAAAGAACAAAGTAAGAAAACCTGCTTATATCTTTTGAAAATTCTAGCATGCATCAAACTGAATACTAAAATAATTGAAAGTATTTTTCTATATATCAAGCAAGTATAAAATAAAATGAAAAGATATGTGAAAGCCATCAATTCATTTTTATAATTTTATTTATTTATTTATTTGTACCTTGCCTTTATTGTTTTTACAAATAACTGAGTGAACTCAAAAGGGGTGCTTTTTTTCCCCTCAAAAGGCTACTGGATTGTTTTTTTTGTTGAGGAAGAAGAACCTGAAGTTTTTCTTCTCATCCAAGAAGCTTCATCAGTTCTGGCAGGATGGTGGAGGTGATGGAATAATAACATTCTTTGCAGAGAAGTCTCTATCCCCCATCCAGTGAAGGGCCTCATTATATTGGTGCCCTGTGTCTCCAGCCACTCACACACCCTGTCCCTTCCAGTAGCAAGCCCTGCCGTGCCACATCACATCTCCACTGCCACTTGCATGCATTCTCCCACCCAGCAACAGCCACCCTTAGACCCATCACTTTTGTGCTGCAACTCCCCCACCATTCATATACCCTCAGACATTGGGCAATAGCTATCCCCAAGTGCTGCTATGCTTGCATGTCCTCCAGCCACCCATTCACCCCTTTTCCCTCCCCCGCCCTGCAGCAGCGAAAGCCAGCAGGAAGTTGAGAGGAAATACTTGCTTAATGTTTGACAATTCTCATTTAACAATAGCAATGGGGACTGCAGAAATTGTCATTGCTGAGAGATGTAGCCATGTGACATCACGCTTTATGACTGCATCACTTAGCAACAGAAATTCCAGTCCCAAATGCCATTGTAACTTGAGGACTGCCTGTAATCCAATGTATGTGAAAGACAACTGTTGGGATGTGATTGAGATACTAATATTTAATCTATAAACAATCCAGAAAGCCTTGGATTTTAGTCATCTTCATATACCACTTACAGTTAACTAAATAAATGGAATTATTACTACTGCCTTTTTATTAATAAGAATGTTCGGTCTTAAAACTATAAAGAAGAGCTTTATTCTCGTTTATACTATGTTTACATATTTATCTAATATTTTAAATTGTGTATTCCCATTTATCAGCTAGAGGTCAAGGAGAGCATGAAATGGGACCAGTGATTGGCCAAAGATGTAAAAGCAATAATCATGTCTGAATAAATTAAAATTCCAATTAGCAGATCCCAGATGCAACAAATTGCATTGCTACCCAGATAACCCCTGAAAAGATGTACAAGTCTGTTCCATCTGTAGTAATCCAGACACAGCAGTTAAATTTATCTTGATTTACCACATTTATGGTGATTTATAACTTTTACGTAATGAGATTACACATGATATAACTAATATGTTATTTGCAATGCCTGTGTAATCACACCATTATATAGATGACAAACACAATCATATCCTTTCACATTTAATAGGTATTTGGAAGTAAAAGATACCCCTCTCCTCAACAGACCTGCTAAAATGTGGTCTTCATTGTAATTCTTAGCAATTTTTGAATATGTATAATACTCCGTAGCATACTTCATTTAAACACTCAAAAACAATTCATAAATTAAGTTCAAGTTAATTCAAATCAAATATTCCATGTTTTGTGATCTTGAACTCAAACTATTATTAATTTTTACTTTAATTGATAATATATTTTAAACAAATTTTCAAATCTAACCAATTAATAAAAAAATATTAATTACCTTTTTCATCGCTGCAACTTTTGCCTAAGAAAGGTGGTATTTCAGCCTGGTATTGTGAACCAATCATTATTTCCTGAAAAAATTAGAACATGTGGTATTGTAACCATACATATCTCATTATGATAATATATATTTGTGAATCAAAAAGACCAGGATTCAAATACTTTCCTCAAGATCTATATCCACAAATATTTCCAGGGTGATCATATTGGGATCACAACAAAATTCTCCTTTAGCAACAATACATTCAGGCAGATCTCCTACTCTTTAGGTTACAGTTGAAATGAGGAAGTAAAACAGTTTCGAAGGCAAATACAACTTTGGATCTTTAATGTAATTCTAAGACATTTTATACATATTGATTTCAGTCTTTACATACTTTAAGTATATAGCACACATACAAAAATTTATATAATACTATAGATCATTTTAAGAATTACCTTTCGCAAATCTTCAGATGAATTACCGGTATCTACTTCCACATCTTCACCATCAGATTCTTTATCACCATCACAGGTAGTGTTTGCTTTTTACAATAGAAAAGGAGTGTTAGCAGACAACTATTTTAATATTTTTAATGTAATATTGAAATAAAATAACATCTCCCTCAAATCACATCCAACTTCTGTACATGTTCCTGTGTTTAATGCCCATGTTCACAGCTAAGCGCTTTATTTAGTAACCACATTTTTACATCACCCTAATCAGATGACTGTGGATGATGGAAGCATAGAAAACGCCCTGTTTGAGCTCAAAATATTTGTTTATATCTCGGCACACTTCCAAAATTGATAAGGTAGCCTTTTGGAAATGGAAACATTTTTCAAACCCTTATTTCCTACATCGTAGAATTATAAATTTGACTATGAGCAAAATTTCAAGCCCTCCCCTCCCCAACTTTATACATGCTTTATCTTCAGCAAATCAATACCTAAAAATTACAGAGAAAAATAACTAATATTCATTCCAGTTACATAGCTATCAATCAAGTTATATGGTCACCTTAACTTGTAGAAATGTAACTCCAGGAATTCCACAACAGTTAAAAACAAAATCACAGCATTCCAATTACAAATTATTTGGGGTATACCAACATGCACTTCACCTATCAGAATGAATTAATGTAATATCCTGGCCCTAACCTTCTGGTTAGAAAATGCTTTTTATAGCAATCTTACATTTCTAAATTACATTTACTTTACAGATTCCGTCACATTTTCTAAGATTTGTTTCTTTGCAGGTACAATTTCTTTCTTTTGTCCAAGTCTAGCTGGGCAGAACAACTTGAGATGAATGGGGTTACAGAGACAATATGATCTGGGATTGTGGAACCCAACTAAATGGATAGGGTGTACCACCTGCAGACTGCATCCATATTCTTTTTAATTCCTCTGTGTGACTAAGCAAAATAAGTATGGTTGGACTGGAAAGTGATTAATGTACCCAGAGAAAAGCTGTGATGTTGCCTGCTCTTAAGGAATATATTAGTCATATAAGATGAATTGAATCTAACTGTATCCAATATTTATTGGGAATGTTGAGAACATGGTATGGACTGCTACAGAAGATCCTAAAGAAAGCTAATTGTCTAGCTCTTTTAAACAGGATTCAAATTCAGTCAGAGATTGGAAATAGCACTAAGTACTTTGTTGGTTGGCTTTCATTGAGACTGGTAGGGGAAATGCAGACCTACTGGCTGCATTCAATAGTGCCAAGCATGGTATCTGAGATTTGCAGGCACAGTTCTACAGTAATTCCACTTCTGAGTGGGCAATTCTAATCAGTAATCATGAGACAAAGCAACTGAGCTTATAGTTACTGTGTGTGGCATATCAGATCTCAATTGTCACCCCCATGTTGTTAAATATCCGTATAAAATTACTAGAATAGATCCTCTTTTGCTTTCAGGTGAGGTGTCCTTAATATGCTGTTAATACTCATATTATACACTGTCAATCCAGACCATGTAAAAGATGCTCTGGATGTTTTGAATCAGAATATGGAGATTGTAAGGGACTGGATTTGGAGGAAAAGGCTTAGATGAAACCAGAGAAAAGTTCAGTAAACATTCATTTGTAAACAGCATGTTTTTCTTATCATAGAACTATCGGTTACCATAGATAGGATCATAATTCTCCAAAGGAATAGTTCTCTCCTGTTGCATAGCTTCATTCTGGACCATGTTAGAACCCTGCCAATGAAATTCTTAACTTTATTTTTACAACCATTTTGTTAGTACAACAAAATGGATTAGAAAGAAAATATAATTTTGAAAATGCATCAAGTCCAGCAGAATTTGTTCTTCAAACCAAGACAAATTACTAACAGTCTCACGATTTGAATATATCTAATTTGGGATATGGATTATATTTCCTTACATCTTAAAGGTCGAGGAAAAAAATCTGTTGTTTCATGTGAAGTAACTGATGGTGTCAAATCATCAGCAGAAGACTGTGTTTCTTCATCATCTCCTGACAAAAGGTCTTTGGCTATTTCCTCCTATAATCAAAAGAATCAATCATTAGTGTCATTCATGTCTTGAAGAATTAACTAATAAAAGCCGAGTTCAGATTCAACAACAATCCAAAGCCGGAAGGGGAGCAATTCAGTGTGATTTTTCACCTCAAGGTGTCATATTGAAGATGGGACAGAACTGCCTAATATGCCTCATCCCTCATTCAAAATCCTTCAACAAACTCTGTATGAAAAAAAGTGAAAAAATATGTGTAATGCTGTTTGATTACAATAGTGTGCTCATGTATACTAGGGCATTAAATGGATGGGGAGAGATGAACTGGATCCAGTGATTAATGTGTCTGTTCTACAAGCACTACCATCAGATTACACTAGTTTTCTCAATCTGTGAAGAAAAAAAACTTAGAATCTTAGTTCAATACTTGCCTATTTATTTCCTGTCTAATTTTAGAAACTGCAAGAATTGGTATGGTTGTCGGACTGGTTTAAGGACTACAGTTTTTTATGTAAACAAAAATAACAGTGAATCAAACTTTTTCCCCCGACACCTTTTAAAACAGATTAACAGAGTTGGAAGGGACCTTGTAGGTCATCTAGTCCAACCTCCACTTATCCAGGCAGGAGATCCTACATCATTTCTGACAGATGGCGGTCCAGTCTCTTCTTGAAAGCTTCCAGTGACGAAGCTCCCACAACTTCTGAAGGCAAAGCTGTTCCATTGGTGGATTGCTCTACATTATATTTATGAATTTATTATTGATAACACCTCCCGAGAACAACTTCTCAAAAGTGGCTTATTTATTTCCATACTCACTTTCAGCCATTTGTATGTCACCTTGGCTTATAGTTTGGGAAACAACATTAAGATGGATCACAGTATTTTTATGGTTGTCTGCATAGTAAGATAAGCATATAGATGTTCTGCTCGTAAGAAAGCGGAACATCTATTTGAAGCAAATCAAAGTGATTTCAAGTAAATCTTATTATTTACACTAGTTCTGATTGTCCCAAAGAATAACCACACTGCAGGAGCAGCTGTTGCATTTTCCCACAAGTGACTATAATCAGGAGTGACTCAGATAGGTCAGATAATGTTGGGCTAGGAAGACAAGATTGCTTTTGCAGTTCTCATCTTTCCTCAAAGGGATAACTTGATAGAATTCTCCTGCACAATAATCCCGCTACCACAGATGCCAGCGGTGGTTTGTCTAACTCCCTTTCAGGGAACAGTTAATTTTTATTTTTGTAACAGTTTTGTTCGCAAAACATGCTTCTCATTTTCCTTTTTTCTTTTCTTTTTTCTTGAAAAAGCCAGTGACCAAATAGAGGGAATTTAATTGAACAGTATTTTAACTTTATACATATTCATATAATCATAACACACACACACCCCAAAAAAATCTCTTCTGCTATGGAAGATCTGTAGAGACATACTGTAATTTGTGCAATTAACTTTAAACCTTTTAATAAACTTCTCCCCTCAATCCTTTATTTAGTTAAGAATATCACCTCCTATGATGGAAGTAAATGTTAATCTATGTTAATGACTAAGAAGAATCCAAACTGGATCAGAAATATCAAGGACATTTTAACTTGACAACACAGTCTTTCAGAGAACTGGAGAAATGAATGTAAAAACTTCAGTGGAATTTCTAGATTTCTGCCACATTATTATTTTGAAAAACAGCCTTAAAATAATGAATGGATGAAAGGAACATGATATTTGAAGCATTTGTGACCTTAGTCTTGATTCTAAGATCCCTGTAAAGTATTTCAATATCATTTATAGGACGCTAACAAGCTGAAACACCACTTCAGAAACTGACAATATGATCTGTTTTACTGTAATAGGGTATCAGCAAATAAAGAATGTTCTCAATCACTGAATGACAATGGCAGTAAGTAATAAAAGTCAAGAATTTTAGACATGGCTTTCCCAGTGTTACAATAATACACAATAGACCTTAGTTTATTAACAGCATATTAATTAATGAGAGATATTCCTATTGTAATTTTTAAATGAACTCTAGATTTATCATGGGTCTTACATAACAATCAGCTCCAAGTCAATCATAGGCAATTTTTGTCATCACTCTTTTCTTTTGGGCAAAATTACTTTTGAGTAAAATGTCATATAACTACCTTTACTCTAGAATCCTTTTCACTGCAAATGTTTATTACCTTCTGCTTCAAAACAAAATAAATATGGATATTTTTATAAAATTAGAAAGTAAAGCTTAGTTTGAAATCATTTGCTCTAATCCATAATGTATTTGTTATTCTTTATCCCTTTATAACTATCTTTCAAAACCCTCTGCATTAATTTATATGAAATACCTGTTTCCATCATATAGAATACTTTAATTTCCCTGCAAATTTTACTCCTCTTTTCTCTGTGTGTATATGTTGTGTGCAGGTAGATAGGTAAGTAGGTAGGGTAGGCGGGTGGATAGATGGATAGACAGACATAGACAAGACAGAGTTTGAATGCATTTATATATGTACATTTTTCTTAGTTAATGGACAGTCGGAACACCAGTTTCCCAAACAATATTTAAAAACCTGCTTTTAAATTTTTTTCTTGCTTTACAAAAACAAAAACAAAACCCCTTATACAAAATAGCATTTGATGTACTTGCCATATTGTATCCTACTGTAAGATTACATCAAAGCTGCAATATCTTACTGTGCACTCATAATACATTTTTAAAATCCTACAGTACTGCAGATATGTCCACTCTTCATTTTGAATTCTGCTATTCCACTTAAAGCTAAGCTTGCTCACATATCCGTCCCACCGCTTTCGTGGAAATGGCTTTCAAGTTAAATATGCCTAGAACTACAACCTGCTGAAATTTAAGGAATAATCAATGTGAGAGTCATGGTCAAGTAATAAAAGAATTTAATCTCTCAATGGAATGAGGTCATGATGATAATAGAGCCTAGGAATCTCCTGCATTTTAGGGCAACAAACTTACTTACTTTATCCAAAGTCATGTCTGGAAGCTCATCTGCAAGTTCGCTTGGGGAACTATCTGCGCTGGAACTTGCTATAACAGGAATGGTAGGTTCATAGCCATAAAATGCTAGTAAATCTTCTAATGGCATGCTTCCTTCCTGAGGTTTTTTTTTTTAAATAAAGAGAAAATAGATTGCCATTTGCAGAAGACCATATGATTTTGCACACATGTTGAGAAACAAAGTAGCTTAAATAATTAAATAGAAATGATGCTATTGGTAAAAATATTTATTAATGCTGCATTGTTTATTGAAACTGATAATCGCCTTAACAATTTGAACTGTGAGTTTACAATCTAGCATGCATCATTAAAATTGAAATATAAAGTATTCTCTTAACAAAGAAGAGACCTGAACACAGTGCCACAAAGCAATCAATGTTTCATTACATGCAAATTACATAACAATTACATTTATCTTTGGCGCTAATATTTCATCCCAAAAAGTTGTTATACTGACATTGCTTCCCCTCATTTATATTGCTAATATAAATAAGTTTTCCAGTTACTTTTTAAATAGGTGTGCCCAGAATTTATTTATTGTCCTGATTTATATCACTGTAGTGGTGTAAATAGTTGCCTTAAAAGTTGTAGAATGCAGCATTCTCAAACGATGTTTGAAAACAACCCTCTAGATGCATTCTCTCTGGAGGGAAAAGTCTTACCTTTTCTAAGTCTTCAATCTCAGAACTGAAATTTTTGCCTTCATCCATCATTTCTTCCTCTTCCAGAGTTCTTTCATCATCATAATCATGTACCAACATTTCAGCAGTAGGGTCAAAGTCATGATCCTCAGAAGACAAAGAGCCAACTAAAAAAAGATAATTTGAATCTCTTTAGCAAATGGTACTAATATTTTAAATGTTATATTACCAATATTCAAGAATTAAATGCCCCAAACAAGCATGTATCAACCATGGAATGAATTTAAGCACAGCAGTATCTTCTGCAGAGTCAATCAAAGAGAATATTAGATTAATGCTTCTTATTTAAAACAATTCTATAGGAGTAGGGAAGGGACATCCCTGGAGCAAACATTTCCAAGGACATAATAGAATGATTTCATTACAGCTTTTGTCAAAAGCACTAAAATCAAAATAGCATATTTGCAACTTATACCATACTAGTATTAGCTACACCAGTCCTAACCCACTGTAGCTATACAATATAGCTATATTTTTTCTAGCTATTCAATTTTGATTTCATGGATTACTGAATGTAATGAAACTGATATAGCGCAAGTTTGTATGTGAAGCTCACAGAATCCGTTATCAGGAAAACAGCACTATTTCAGAATACTAAAAAATAGCCAACTTAACTGAAGAGATGGTTCAAATTCTAAAGCTAATAAATTTTGGAGAAAGGGCTAAAGCTACCTAAAAATGTTAGAACTGGTTTCCACAGCTTACTGTGTTTATAAAACAATCCCAGTACAAAACACTATTTTTAGACCCTGAAATGCTAGGCATTCTGGAAGATATTGCCCCAATGGCTTCAGGATATCAGTTTGGGAACATGGTTATATACTGTTTTGCAAATTTAGAAAAACATATTTTGACAATGAATGGCAATTTTTAAACCATGCAATTTGGCAGATAGAAACACCTAAGCTGATTATGGGCGATTTTGACAAAGATAAGCATAGTTTATACTTGGATGGGAGCTCAGGGCTGTAAGCTAGATAGGAAGGTTGAAAAATATCAGGGAAGAAGGCAGTAGCAACTGAATTCCATCCTGTTGCCAAGAATGTAGCATGGATGGGCTCTTATAATCCTCAGGAGTCAAGCTGGACTCAGACTTTTGTTTTTAATAAGATGGAAGTTAATAGAATGCCTTCAAATTATACAATTCCCATTGAAGTATTTGTACTTGGACATAAAATGTTCTGAGGTAAATCCAATTTACCAGAAACTCTCCAAATTAACCATCTAAACAAGCTATAATTTTCAGTAATGTACATAAAATTTATATAAAACATCTTATTTTATTTTTTAGAAATTTCTTTCTTTGAAAATGATTATGTATGGCACTTAACATTTATTCAAATTAGTAAGTGTGTTCGATCATGATAGAAATGATGTGATATTTAATACTCAAATTTCAAGAGTTTAAAATGTATATTTCAGCCAAATTTAGGCATTATAAAGCACCTTTATTCGTGATAGAAAATAAAAAAATTGATGTGATCAATAATGCTTAATTTTTGCCAATTTTGCTCGTTATTTGTTTTAATTAAATGATAGAATGAATATTGATTTTAATAAAATTTATACTGTACTACTGTAAGATGAAAAATCTTAAGTAACAATAAATTTGGATCATGATTATAAAGTTAATATAGATCTATGCCTGTCTTTATCAGAGCAAGCTATAATGATTTAATGGAGCTTACTCCTAAAAAAGTAATAGCAGAGATGAATTTTAAAGTGAAAGAACTAAATTTGGGTATCATGAACCACTTTCTCACTCTGCTAGATGGATGATAACAAGGTCACCCTCAAGCAGATGTAGTTGATGGGCCTAATCTATAGGGCCATTTTGGGAAATAAAAAAGCATTGGATTCAGAGAATCCAAGACTGATTTTAGACAAATGGCCAACATTTGGAACCCAGCAACCGATCTATCATGTTGTTTCTGCAGGCATACCAAGGGCTGTGCTTACTGTCGTGAGCCATCTTGGGGACCTTATCAGTCCAATCAGGTGGATTTACTTCTGAAAAACATGGTGATCAAGTTAAAAAAGCTGGAATTTTCAACTCATTTCCCATAAAGAAAGTCCTACTGAACTGTAGTGAACTTACGTCCAAATAAACACACTTAGTATCATGCTCAGCAAGTGGAGGGAATCTTACCCATCCAAACTTGTGCCAGACATCAGATTTCTAGTGTAGCACTGCACTATAATATTAGAGAGATGTTTTACCAATTCTTCTGAAAAATGTATTTGAAGTACTTTTGAAGTTGTTTTATATTTACATCTTACATACATTATTAAATATGTATATTTAAGGAAGAATATCTTGATAGCATAGTTCTACTCTTCTTTACTGAGAATTTATCCTGAATTCAAAGGGGCTAATTCCAAAATTATACCCAGAAACATAAAGTAAAACTAGTTAATATTTTAAAATAGAATGTACTGTCTAACAAGTTGATCTAAGACATGTTATAATACTCTTCATACATTTATGTTGTATGTAAAATATATATTTTTAACTTTGATTTTATTACAAGATAAATACTTTGCACTTTATTCTCACTGACAAAAGTAACTTTGCTTCTATTTCCACTCATAAAATCTATTTAGTTCATTAACATCCTGTAAAGAAAGAAATTAACATTATCACTTAAAACAAAAGAAGCATTAAGATCAAGGATGAATGCTTCACAATGCAATAGGACTTTCCTTAAGTCAATATGTATAGGAATACACACAATCTATTCTAATCAGGGACAGCTGGCTCTCATTATTGTCAATGAAACTTATTTCATAAAAACACTTGCTTTTATTTTCCTTTGAAGGAAAGCATCTATTAGCTGAGCATCCTTGTAACTTTGTTCCCTAAACATACTCCAAAGAGTTGACAGAACTTCTAGAAGAGGATTGGGGAAGTATATAGAGTTGAAGGACACACAAAAAATGGCAAATGTCCACCAAGTGAACGGAAAGCTGCTAATCGGATCTCACTCCCTACTTTTATTGGACTGTTTTTCTTTGTACAAATAAAATAATGTGTAGGGTCTAAAGCCCACATTAACAACCTTATAGTACGTCCAATTTACTTCTGAAAATATGGCAATTAAGACTGTGATTTTAACTCATGCTGCAAAATACAAACTAATGAAAATGGTTTACTTCCAAGTAAGCATGCTAGATATCATGCTTAATAAAGAGATCTGCAGATCGCTGAAGCAACAGACAATTTTATTCAACAATATTTTAAATTGAAGCTTCTTGCATATTCAATAAATGTTTGGAAAAATCAAACAGAACAATTTGAAACTGATCACAAGAATTTCTATAGGGCAGAATGCCTCTGCAAAGAGCTTCATACTTTCAATAAGAACCAAACAGGTGGGTTTTTTTTAAGGATAAAACAACTGAGCATGAACTACAGACAGTGAAGGAGGAAGTAATCATTTTAACATAATCAAGAAAACACATAAAACATCTTTGATAGATGTGCCTGTACTTGGGCCCTTAGCCGTACCCAAAAGCTTCCCACTGCCGGAATCACAGAAGAAGGAACTGAACAGGACAAACCTGGGCTCGAACTCCCAAAGGAAGCCTGGAACAAGCAATGAGAGAGGGAGGAAAAAAACAGATTACAAATAGGCTGGCCAGAGAGACATGGAAAAAGTGGTCTTATAAAAGGGAAATGTTCAAGCAACCTCTCCTAATTATTCAATCTCTCTCTCTCTCTCACTCACTCACACACACACACACACACTTCCCCATCTTTTTTTTTTTTCATTTCTCCCTCTAACTTCTTTCTTTCCCTTCCTTCGGCATCCCTCCATCGCTTCCCACCCCCACCCGCACCCCCACCGCTCCCTCTTCTCGCTTCCCCTTTCCTCCGCATTCAGCACCCCAAATTGCCTCCCTCCCTTCAACCTTCCTCTTTTCCCAAACTCCTCCGCCTCATCCCCGACGCGAGACCCGGGCCTTGACACCAGTCCCATCCCGGCCGGGCCCGCCCGAGTGGTGACAGGGGGCAGCTTTAAGAAGGAGCGACCAAGAGATCCGGGCTGCCCGTCGGAGAATCTCACCGCTCCGTCGCCTCCCTCCTCATCTCAACCCCAGCCAAGCCATCTCCATCCCGGATTCCGACCCTCGCGGAACCGGAGAAAGGAGACCTTCTCCACTCCCGGCCCCGGGACTGTGGGTGGAGACCGGTAGAGCGCTCAGCAGACAGCTAGAGGCAGACGGACCGACGGACGGACGGAGGCAGCCGCGGCCTAGTCGCGCAGGCTGCGCTTCTCCGCTTCAAGTAGCTTGAGGAGCCCCCAGCCGGCCCCCGAGGCCTCCTTAATGGGGCTCCGACCACCGGCAGGGAGTTATGGGGCTGCCAGAGCAGCTTGAAGGGGCCTCCCCGCCGCGAAACTCGCCCAGAAACTGGCCGGACCCCAGCGCCCCTACCCGCTTTCCCCGCTCACCTCCGCCATATTGGGAGCGCTCGGGCTGAGCAGCAGCGATGCGCCAAATGCCCGGATGGGGCCGCTAAGCCAATGGCAGCCTGGCCGGGACTGGGGCTACAGCCGGGGTGGGGAAAGGAGCGGGGAAGAAAGCGGCCTCCCTGCCTTGCCGGGTGGCGGGCTGAGGCGGAGAAAGAGGCGACGCTCCTCGGTCCATCCTCCCGGAGACTTTGCCTACGCTGCAGCCCCGAAGGAACGCCCGGGAGGAAGGGAAGGGAAGGGACAGGTAGACAGGAACTAATACCCCGCTTGCTATGCAGCCCGGCCACGGGGACGAAGCCCTCGCCTCGTTCGCGAAGTTTGATGGGACCTTCTCCTCCGCGCCTACGGGCTAAAAGAATCAGGGCAGCTGGAAAGGCAGCGGGAGGAAAGGGTCCTCAAGGGACTAGTCCACCTGGTCGGGCCGGCACGGTAGCTGGAGCACCGCGCTGACCGTGATTTGCTTCGATAGTAGTACTGAGGAGTTGCAGCGAACAGAGTTGGAAGGGGCCATTTAGGCCCTCTTAGCCTCCTGGCCACTGCGCGGCTCCCCATTACGGATCCTCGACAGACGCCTGCGCGCCGCCTCTACTTGAGGCGAGGATCCTCGGGAAACTGGTTCTAACTCCCAATGTTTTCCAACAATCTCCCGAGCCTGCCGGTAACGCGTCCATCCGTCCTGGTGAGCTACTAAACAAATCGCACCGCAGCTGAGGATGACGCGAGACGCTCAGCCATTAATTCCTTGGCTGCAGACTTTGAGAAAAGCGAGGGTTTGGCCACAGGTATCCCCTGGGCTCGCAAGTTTTTAAAAAGTTAATTTCCAGCTGTATTGTACCATTGCTTCAATGATGGGCTTTTACCAGAAAAGTAGGAGTCATCATTTTCCACTTAGAACCCTCTTGCATTTTCCTCATCCATATTTTTTTTCCACACAAAAAGAAATCAGGAAAAAATAGAATAAATGCACACAATATATTCTGACAGATTGGGCTAAGAGCCTTCTTCAGCAGGCGCCAATGAAATAGTATTACAAATGAATTTTATATGTACAGTATATGCCTCCAAACAATTTTGAACAAATGAGAGGAATTGCTGATAAAAACATAATACATAATAAAAGTGTCATCTAGAAATATCTTAAATTCTGCTAGGTTGAACAATACTTGTTGCCAAATGATGTAGTTATGTTATAGTAGGATGCATAAATTATTTTCAAATAAATATGCATCAGAATGCCGGCTGATTTTCATATTCAACATACTCCATTTTCTCACGAAATATATGCATACATACTCATCACACTATTCCATTTCAAGGTCAGCAATATTATATAGAGTGTGGGAAAAGAGTATGAAAAGGAATGAAAATGTAGCTAATACTAGTTTACACAAACACTATTCATTGTATTTCTCCATACTTGTCAATACTTGCAAGTTATCATTGCTTTAACCTCATCCATATACTGCTTCATACATTGCTTTTTGTTTTTCACACTTCAAACCTCTTGTTTTCTTTCCTTTTTTGTGTGTGTGCCTTTGAATCAGTATTGACTTCTGGCACATATCCTGAGACTAATCCTTTCAGTTTTCTTGGCAAGATTTCAGAAGTGATTTGCCATTGCCTCCTTCTAGGGTTAAGAGAGAGTGCCTGGCCTACAGTCACCCAACAAAGTCTGCCTTAGACCATGGTCCCAAGATTTCTATTCTGATGCCTTCATTTCCATATCATACTGACTCTCTCAAACATCTCTCTCTTTTGAGGTTTCTCATCAAATCCATCAACAGATCACTTTCTTACTATTATTAACTCATTAACTATTCCTCCATGTATTTGTTCTACATTTCAGTCCTCATTCTTTCTTTCTATATGACTATAATCACTTTAGTGTACTTTATACTGGTCATTCATGTCCTTCTGTAGCGATCCACAGTCAACTCAAGAGTACTTAGTTATTTTTGGCCCTTCTCTTTTATTTGCTTACTTAGATTTAAGTATCCTATTTTTACTTAAATCAATGGATTATTATGATTCTCTTAACATGTCCATCTCATTTCCATTTAACAATCGATAGAAGGTCACTCTGTATATGAAGATATTTTTGCTTCTTTCAACAAATGTTCCTTTCTTCCAACAGGTTGCATATTAACCACTATCATTCTTCCAGAATTTACACATTCAATATTTCTTCTTCCATACTTTTTCTCAATATTTTCCTAACATACACAAATTCATCTACTTGCTCTAGTTGTTTTACCATTTATATATAGCTTGTAAATAAATAATACTATATTCCCCGTCAGACACAGATACCTATATTTTTGACAGTCACTTTCAGATCCTATTCCTTGCTGTACCATACACTTCCTCTAATATTCCAATTCAGGTCTTTCGGGTTCTCAGTCAACAATTCAGCATTATTTGTACACAATATATATATATATATTTTCCTGTTCCTTATACATTTATCCATTAGTGTCTTAAGCAAACAAGGGGACATCCCATATCCTTGTAGTCCTGCTCACTGAGTATTCTGTTCATTCCCCTACATTTTTATTTCCACCAGAATATGGTATTTTTTTCTTTCCACAAAAATTGGGGAAGAAAAGACAGAATGGTTGCATAATGTATTTTCACTGGTCCTCGAACCCCCGGTCTAGAAGCACCAATGGAAGAAGTTGTGGAAAACTTTTGGATCTCTACAATAAACTTATTTAACCTATTAAACAGATTACAATGTGATTGTATATGTAAATGTTTTGAACAATTTATTTTGTTATTTCATTTATTAAATTTTTATATTGCCCACTTCCCCTGTAATATGATAAAGCACTAGCTAATTGAAGGCAAGGTAGTATTGATCCCAGACACAATGACTTTCCCTTTGCAATATTCAAAATCATCCAATAATTTGGAAGCCTCTTTCAAATTCTTATTCATGTTTGAGTGCTTTACTGAGATCCTGGCTTGGTTGGAGTACAGAATAATGCTATACAGCCATTCAGCTCAGTATTCATCTGAATCCAATGCACTCTTCAAATTCCAAAAATAACTTTATGAAACATGAAGATCTTGACTTCATAGTTTATCCAGATATATAATTGGATCAAAATAATAGATCATGGGTATATTGATAGTTACATACACAATTTTAGGCATCCTTTTTAAATATGTATGTTTTAATGAATCTGTAAGTGAATGGAAGTAGACACATCTCTTACATGGTGTAAGATTATTTATACATGGCATGTTTCTATAAATGTGAATACTTGTTTATTCTTTATGAGCAGTTGTTCACAGATTCAGAATTGGAAAACATTGAATATCGCAGATACATGTTTAGATACTCTTTCACTTTTTAACTCTTCCCTTGACAGAAATAACATCGTCCAAGTGTTTCCTGCTCCTGGTGATCAAATCTTTCTATTCCTATATTTAGATTTTCTTCCCATCTTTTTCTGGTATAATTCTTCTGGCTCAGAGATTTAAGCCTTTTACCCCTACTACATTTCTGTTTATTTATTAATCAATCAATCACACGTATACAGTTGCCCATCTTATGAGAGAACTTTTGAAATCTCTCTACAGAATTTTAATAATATTCTGAACTGGAAATTGTGGAGGCTATACTATCCCAAACTGTTGTTTTTCTTTCCTATAATTCACGATTGATTTATAGAGATTTGGAATGTTGCCGAAATAGCTGCATCTTTTCAGCTCCAGATTGTTCACTGAATATAGATATTAGCTTCTAGGATATGTTGTCATTTAACTGTATCCATTCTTTCTACCACTTGCATACTAGCTTACAGAGATTTGTGAGTTCTGTTTTGCCAAACTGACTAGTTTTTAGGCAGTTCTAGCCACATTTTTTCCCCTTGGGTCTTTCAGATTTTGTCTTGACTTGGCAGTTCTGTTTAACTTCCATTTCTCATTACGTTCTTCACAATAGAAATTGCTAGATGAAATTGTTTATGTGTTTTACAGAGTTTTCCTGCTATAAGAGTGATCAATCTCTAAATGCTCTTAGAGAAGCCCATGGCTGTTGAACATAACACCACAATCACATCCTGAAAGGCTAAAAATATTATTTAGCCAATTAATCTGCCAATATCCTAGTATGATTTGACTGCTTATTTGTACTCTTTGACTATCATTAAGTGTGCCTTATGATTCCTGATGAATGTACCATTTCCTTTAATGTACACTGAGAGTCTATGCACCGAAGATAAATTCCTTGTTTGACCAATCACACTTGGCAATAAAGAATTTTATTCCATTCCATTCTATTCTATTCTACTACATAAATAAGTATCACTAGCCAAGAGACCAGAGGAGACAGCCAGATTTGGCCTCTTTGGCAAGAAAGTGCTTGGATGCTTTCCAGAGAAGGTGTAGTTACTTAAGAATAAGAAAATCATAATGAGATAATTACTTTCAAGCAAGAAAAGGGAAAGAAGGGTGAGATGGTGCATTGCAATTGTCCATCAGGTTAATGGATGGATGGCAAACTAACCTTGTTAACAGGCCACCTCAAAACATTTTCATCTATCTTGGTAAGATGTACTTAGTTTCTGAGTAAATAAGTCATTATCTTTAAATGTATATACACATATCAGCATAAACATATATAGTCTACAGAGTCCATTTGTTTATACATAAACATACTTCAATCATAAATTTATTTAAATCTGGGAAGAGTTATAATTCATTTTCTTCATTACCTCCTCCAGGGAGGAAGGCAAAAATGATCCCCTTGGATTCATAAGGTACAGCTGTAAAGAAAAGTTTCTAGTCCTTGTCAAGTTTGTTCTCTGTCCATTACACATTCTAAGTTTCAAACCTCAGGGTACAGCAGTTGTCTAACTACTTTGCATTCCACTTTAATGGAGCATAAACACCTTCATTTCATGTAGATGGAAATCATTTTGAAATTTAAGAAGGGAGTTAACTTCCTATTCCTTCAGCAATGAGCTCCTGGTTCATGTAATAAACATTTGTAGAAATTTGTCAATTATTCAGAATACTGAAAGAGGAAAGAGGAATATTGAGTTTGTGTCTTCCAACTCAATCCTTTTCATCAAAGCTTATCTATCCCTTTCCTGTCCAATAAGGGAAAAATACTTAGCTGCCTTGATTGACAGAAATATTTAGCAGAAATATTTATTAGTACTTGGACTGGAATTCCCATTTCTACCTAAACCAAGAAATCAAAAGAAATCCCAGAATGAATGAATATGAACTGCTTCCATATTTTAAGAAAACAATATAATTACATTAATCAAGTTACCAGTATTTGTATTTAACTCAAAGGAGACTGTAGTATTTAAATCAGCTTCTAAATTCAGGAACTAATGCAATTTAACATACTAAAATTAGTATTTTTTTTTTACTTTTAAGAGCTGTCATTAGTAACTAATCTCCATTTCCAAACATCTGTGGCTTCTCTGATAGATACTATAAATATTACTTCAAACTCTCCAGTAGAACCAAGAACTTCACAAATAATCATTATTAATCTCTCTATCCATATTGGGTTCAAGTTTGGATTACCATGGGATTGATGGAAAGGCCTTTTTAAATGCATAACGTTCTTTTAAATAGAATACATACAAGTCATGACATAAGCATAACAAAACTGGTTCTTGTTCATAGTAAACTGGTACTTGTTCTTACTAAACTGTTGACATAGGATGCAGAATATCAACAAGGATTTGGGAGTCTGCGGTTACTTGTTTGACCTAGGTTAAAACATTTCAAAATAATGTGAGACATGATTTCTGAGCTGTCTATACCTTGGCACATCAAGTTATTTGTCAGCTAACTGAAGTACTATATTACAACATTAGTGTAGATTGATGTATAAACTAATTCTTTGACACTCCAGTGCATAAAATATTTTTGGACTAGAAAGTAATTTTGGATCAGAAACCAATAGAAAGTAGTGCTTTAAATAAAACAGAAAAGCAAAGGATGCATTCCAGATTATGGGAAATAAAGATGCAACATCCAGAGAACAGGGTAGAGTGCTGAAATTTTTAATCCCTGGTAATTTCTAATCTCACAAGAATGGTTCCACTATAAATCCTCAGCAATTTTAAGATGCAGGGACTTCATCTCCCAGAATTCCATTGCATGCTGGCTGGAGGGTTCTGCGAGTTTAAAGTCCACACATCTCCTTCCCAAAAGTTGGACGGATTATGGTACCTAAATGCTGGATGTTAAATCCCATGTTACTTCCCACAGGATGACTCTCTTTAGGATAGGCAAGGACACCGGAAATGCGGGCTGTAATGAAAGGTTCGCCCACTGGATCGCAACCCTTTTTACAGACGCCATTTAACCAGCCCAGTTTCACTCGCCTTCGGCGCCAATATGGAAGTCAGCGGGAAAGTTTCATTCTGTCATTCTGTGCCAGATCACCATCGGGTTAGAGACCAGACAATAAAGGCGTCAAACACCCCCCCACCCCCCCATCTTTAAAACCAACCAACCAAACCCCCAAAGAAAATACACTTTTAAAAGCTGCTGGGTGGAATCCTGGGGTACTAATTCTCGCTTTCCGGACCCTGAGGGCCTGCTCATCCCCTTTTCCCAGTGCATGCCCGCGACGGATCCCATCTCTTCTCGGGTTCGGACGGCGCCTGATCCCAAGAACCGAGGGGGACCCCGCGAGACCCGCTTCCGGGGGGGGGGAGAGGGAAGTGAGCGGGGCCTTGGGGACCAGTCCGTTCCGAGCCGTAAAGTTTAGAACAGGCCTCTCTCGCCTTCGTTCCTCGGGAAGGAACGCGCATCTTTGGTGAGGCGCGGCGCAGCGCAGCGCGCAAAGGGTCAATGGGATGCGCCCGCTAACAATGGTTTGAAACACTTCTGAGTGGTTGAAGTTTAGGACGGTGCTTCTTTGTTTCCTTCGCACCTTCCGATCCATCAGAAATGGGCGCGCCCCATTCTTGCGTCAGGGATGGGTCCGTCAGGTACCGAGTGTCCCTGCGCTCATCTCTAAAGACCCCCCCTCCCCCCCCGTCTTTTCTTCCCCGGCGCCCTGGCCGCTCCGAAACAAGAGGAAGGGGAGAGATCGCTCGGCTCCAAACCCACCCTTGCTTCTCCTTTCTACTACAGCGCTTAATTCACACCCCAGCCCAGGTTTTGCTTCCACTCTCATACATGGAGAAACTTACGGTCTTTTCTTCGCTTTCTCTTCTGCTTCGCTGCAGCGCCGCGGGTTTGCATCCTGGGAAATGAAAGCGAAAGTGCCCTGCCAGCTGGTTACGAGGAGGAGCGGGGAACGCCTGGCAGAGCCGAGTAAGTTCTGTGTATGTGCGTGTGTGTGTGTCGGGGGGGGGGGGGATATCTTTTAACAGGAAGTTGCGCGCGTTTCTACAAAGAACGTGGTCGACAAGTGGGTGGAAGGGATTTTCTTGAAAAAAGGTCTGGGGAAATGCATACAATAAGCGGTTCGCTTTCTGTCTACAGGTTTTGTTTCCCAGTTCCCAAGCGTCAACCAGCTCTGACCCTGCTTAGTTTTTCATGAGCAACCGATGTTGGCTTATAACATTCTCCGTTCGAAGATTGGAGGGAAATAAACCACAACAATAATAAATCTGTGGGCTAACCTGTTTGAAATGCCCTGCCTCTTTTTCGTTTGCCTGAATTTATCTGCTATCGGGCAAAAAAATTTTGAACGCCAGATTTTTATCACTAGTTGCAGGCAAAAAAAAAAAAAAAAAAAAAAAAAAAAGTCAGGTAAACACATTTTAGTGCCCACAGGTGGAAAAGTTGCTGCTCTTTTCTGAACATCTTTCTATTGTAGGGCAGAAAGATAATACACTTCTCCGTTGTATGCAGATGTAGCCAACATTCTTGAGGTAATGTATGAAACCCCAAGGATTTATTTTTTTTTTTACAATCATTTAAAAAGCAAACCCAGCTGTGTGGAGAATCATGATGGGAAAATGCAAACCTACATCAAGGAAGTATGTTTTTAGTTAACTGAAGATTCAGAAAATAATTGGAAGTGATCAAGTTTCCAAGAATACATCAGACAAAGAGAGTGAAAATGTTATAGGAAAACAGATTAGGGAAGAAGACTAATCATCAGTTATCTCCCTATTTTTCCATAGATATTTTAAAATCTTTCTTGAAGTTGTAATTATTAAACTATTGGTAAATAGGATGGTCTCCTTTGATGATTAGAGTCCATAATTCATGTGACTTTGTATTCAACCTCTAGGTCAGACATAGGCAAACTACGGCCCGCGGGCCACATCCAGCCCGTTGGGCTTTTTAATTCGGCCCGCTGAACTAGTTACTAGCAGAAGAAAAGTCCCAGAAGAAAACTTTTTCTTTTTTCTCTCCATGGTAGAAAAAAGAGAGAGAATCTGGGAAACTGATTTCACTGAAGGGTCTGATACAATTCCTATGTTAGCTGAAACACTTCCTCATTCATGAGGAATTGTAAGTCAAGCTTTTCCCTACTGCATTGGTGAAGACAAACAACAAACTTTTATGGTTCAGTAAATGTAGCTCAGACATGGGCAAACTACAGCCCGTGGGCTACATCCAATTTATATTAGTTCACACAAACACACCATTCTCCTATTCTGGCCCGGCCCCTGTCAAATTTTAGAAACCATTGTGACCCGCAAGTCAAAAAGTTTCCCACCCCTGTTCTAGGTTCTTGATTCTAGGTCAAGATATCCTACTTCTGGTAATCCTCCTCCCCTCCACATTCTTGATGTGGCACAGACTTTTGGAATCTCCATCAATATGGTCCACACCTGGTCCCTTTATAACATTAAAGATGAGATGATCATTTTGTTACAATATATATTACAACTGAAACATTCCAGCATCTTTCACACCATTTTTGCAAAAGCCATGTAACAGGAGTCCTGCTGTATTAGACCAACCAGCAACCTTGTTTAGTCCAGCATTGTGAACTAGATTGCAGCTTGCATATACCAAGAATCATGGTGGCGCAGTGATTAGAATGCAGTACTGCAGGCTACTTCTGCTGGCTGTTGGCAGTTTGATTCTCACCGGTTCAAGGTTGACTCAGCCTTCTATCCTTCCGAGATCAGTAAAATGAGGACCCAAAGTGTTGGGGGCAATATGCTGACTCTATAAACCACTTAGAGAGGGCCATAAAGCACTGTGAAGTGGTATATAAGTCTAAGTGCTATTGCTATATATAGGTATCTGGTTTCCATAATACTCAACAATTAGGTATCTCTGGGAGGCTGACAGTCAAGACAAAAGAACAATTCCCTTTCTACCAACTTACTTTCAAAACCATGCTACTTCTGATCTGGGACACCCAAAACTATCATAACTAGTTATAGGAAATGCAACTAATTTGGCCAATGGCACAAAAATGTTTTACAGTCTCTCAACTATTACCTGAGAATGATACACTTCTTATAGTAATAGTCTTTATCAATTGTTTGCATGGTAGTCTAGTATTCATGATTTATGGTGGTGTGAAGTTGTATCATGTTCTTGTTTATTTGAAGACCAACTAATAGAGTACAAATAACATTTTATGTAACAACACAATACTTTAGAAATTGTTTTAGGGGTACATCAACACTTGCTTCTCTAAGTTGTCTGCTTATTTTCTTTCTAAGAAAGTACTCAAATAACCTTTGGATTGCTTTAGGAGAATAAAGTGCTGTACTACATTTAAGGCTTAACAGGTCATACCCAACTAGACTTATCATATGATGGCAGATCCACTGCTGTGGACAAAGGTCAAATACAAGCAGGGAGCTTGCATGGCAGCTAACAGTGGGTGATGTAATGATTTATAATCTATATTTATCTTTCTCAGTACTATTTTTCAGTCTGCCAAGCAAATCCTTTCTGGGGGAATAGAACCTGTAGGATTACCTGGGGTCTGCTCTATGCACTGCTAGAGCATTCCTTGGCTCTTCCTGTGCTCATGCCACTCTCTAGTCACCTCCCAATAGGAGTGCCACTTTTGATAGGAAAAAAAATAAATGCAGGGTATGTTTTACAGTCTCTCAACTATTAGCTGGGAATGATATATTCTCATATTGAGAGACTACATTAACTAATGCTTCCCCTCCCCCTCTCAATCCATCTTGTTTTAGCTTAGAAATTGTTAAAAACATTCTGCTGCAATCTAAATTTTTAGAATCTCAAGAGATGACTGAGACTTACTGCAACAATGTATCCAAATTTAACATTAGTTTGGAATGTTTTGTCTTCCTGGAGCTTTTTAAAAGTATTCTCAACAATCAGTTCCCATCTGTTCTAATTTACAGAGTGGGTTTATACATCATGCTGTTTTATTGAATTAATCCCAACTGGTTAGGTTCTCATATAACTCTAACACTGGAAATATTAAAACTAAAAACTAAATATTTTAAATATCATTTCTTACACTGAAAGGTTATTTATAAACTTAAGGCTTTTTTGGGAAAGCAATAGAATGCATGATAAGCAATATGTTAAAATATATAAAATAATACAGGTAGTCTTTTATCTACAACTATTTGTTTACAACTGTTTGAAGTTACAGCATTAAAAAAATGACTTACTACCGATCTGCATATTTATAAACATTGTAGTATTCCCTCCCTCACCCTTGCCCATCACGTAATCAAAATTCAGGTGACTGGCAACTGGCATGTATTTGTGATAGTTACAATATCTTGTGATCATGTGATCACCATTATTAGCCTTTCAGTCAGTTATTAAGAAGCAAAGTCAGCCAGGGAAGCTGGATTCACTTAACAGTTGCAGTGGTTCAAATTAGCAGTTGTGGTAAAAAAAGTGATAAAATCAAGTTCATTTAACTGCCTTGTTAGCAATGGGACTCCTGGTCCCAGTTGTGGTTATAAATAAAGAACTACCTGTATTGAATAAAACATTCATTGAAAGGGGGTAGAGAAAACATTTGACCAACATTCATAAAGGAAGGCCTGGTGTACAGGTGAGTTTTCAGCTGGTGTCTACAGCAAATGCTGGTAGGCACTCCCTGAGTTTAAAGGTGTGGTTGAAAGGATTCCAGAGTTCCAATATCAATACAAAGAAGACTGCTGATGTGCAGCTGCTAGAGGGCATTCAGTGGTTTGAGGTTTTTTTTATACACATAGTGGGACTTTCTGCTTGTGTTCTTACTAGCAGCGCCAAAAGAGAAGCCTTGGGAAACAGGCGATCGGCAGCAGTATTAAGAGGCAGCCCCAGCTATCCAGGCCGACAGAGGTAGCTAGGAGCAGACCCACAGCAAAGACTGCTGTGTGTGAGTAGCCATGGGGACATCAGACATCCCACCCCCCTTGCTCTCCCAGGACT
>JAEANM010000972.1:0-30595 GCA_017656035.1 Myanophis thanlyinensis
GACAGACAGACAGACAGATAAAACAAACAATATATAATCTGAAAAAAATGAGACAGATACGTTCCAAAGTAAGCATCATGTTTAAGCATGACTCAAAATACATATTAGAAACAATTTAATTTATGCATGTTATATTGCCCAATGAAATTACTCGCTATTTTTTCATGCCGCAAAAGCCATCCATCCTGTTTGTAAAAATTGTAAAATTGCTACCTGGGGTGGATTACAACATTTACCACATTTAAACTGAAGTTCTTGCTTAAACCTGCACTAGGGATCACCACTAAAGGGTTTAGGCTAATATGGGAACCTGGACACTGAGTCGTTGATGAGAGGTACCATTAACATTTCTTTCATGTTTTATGAACTAGGGGAAAGACTAGAGTCCTAAATATTATGCTTAATCATATTCTTGTTTGAAATAATACTAATTGAAATGAAAAACATCTTTTGGTACTGAATGCTTTCTGGTCAGCCAATTCATTCTGTCACCATGTGCATTTTAAAAAATAATATCCACACCAACATTTTATTTTATTTTTATTTCCTAATATAGATTTTAAGAAACCTAAGGTCTCAGTATTGTACTATGATATCCAAGTATTCACACTGCTTAGTTACAACAATATACAGTTTCAAGAGGTTTTTTTTTTTAAAAATTATAGCAGCATATGTCCAGAATGTAACAAAAACATGAAACACATCAGGATTCATTTCTTCAGATTTGCAAAATAAAAAATGGGTTTCATTTTGTGTGAGCACCATCTGCTGGTGGAATGATTGTGTATAAAGGCAAATGTAACATCATCATTATCAACCAAACTGCTGGTAACATATTTATTTATTCATTCAGTCATTTCAATGTATATGGTTGCCCATTAACAATTCTGGGCAGTTAATTTAAAGCTAAATTTAAAAACAACAACAACAATAAATGTACATATAGTAGCAGCTGGGGTCAACAATGATCGCTACAAATAACATCCATCTTATGGGCTCCATTGACCTCCCAATCCCCACACCCAGGAAAATAGCCAGTCTTTCTCAAATGCTGGCAGAATTCTGGCCTGCGGAATTTTGGGATTATGATGTTCCAGAGAAACAGCTATGGCAACAGGCCTATTTCCTAAATCTCACCAAGTGGCATTCCTTGATAAACAAGAATTGAACCAATACATAGGAGGGGAGCTCAATTTCTTTCTGAAATAGGAGTCATAACCTAGATAAATCTTTTCCCCAGACATTGTTTGAGTAGTCACTACATGCATATTGACATTAGTAAAATATATTTTACTAATGCTGTGTCACTAAAAATATCACCTATGAAAAAGCAATGTGCAGCTTGGAAAAAGTCATTTTTTTCCTTTAAATTATTAATGTAACTGAAAGGGAATAACTAGAACTTTAATTCTTATCATAAAAAAGTTAGGCTACATATTGGCCAAGAGTCTAAATTGGGACTTTCTTGTATTTCCCCAACAAGAACATTAAGATCCAGAAAATGTCTGACTTGATCTAGTTATAATAAAGTATGTTGCACAATTGATCACATGACATGACCACATTATCCATATTACAAAATACATGCTTGGGCCTTCTTTTGGGAGAAAGAGGCTTTCTTAAAGTATCATGGTCAGAGGTCTTTGCTGTAGTGTGCTGGAACCATCCCACAGTGCTAGAATCAATGGACTTGTGCTCCTGATGGATTTCCCCCAGTCCATCCCTTCATGAAGGAAAGAACAAACAAGCCACAAATGGCTGCAGTGAAGAGGCAGAAGCACTGGAAACTTATAGCATTTTAGATATTTGTTTTTTTACAGGTATGTGTTAAACATTTATGGAGGCAAACTATATGTATTCACCAGACTAGCGTTTTTAGAAACATGTATCCCCAGATGCTTGCCTCTATACTTGCCCAAAACTTTATCATTCAGCCACAGCCAAACACACATTAGTGTATTTGATGCTTCACAGAATATATGAAGATGAAGTTTCCAATCTTAGAGCTAAAGAAGATGGAATAGGAAGTGGAGCTGAGGTTAATTGGAAAGAGCAAAGTGGAGTTGTTTCAAGCAGTCATTTGGGAATATACATCCACAACTTGAAGGGCCCTCCCTGATATCATGGCTAAATGGAGCCAGCATTTCTTCCTGTTGCATAAATGTATAATAATACTACCTATGCTACTGCACCATCCTGTAGGATGCCATAGGCCCCTGGCCTTCCTCCCCTATTCTCATTGATCTTCCAGGTTCTCTGCATTCTCCCCACCCTAGTAAACAGGATGCAATTGAGCACACACATGTACAACCTTGTTTAAATCAATTCTTTCTCTTTACCTGGGTGGAAAGGGTGTTATCATTGAAGATCTTGGGGCCTCTCCCACTGAAAACACACCCCAGCCATTTCCCAACTATCTGCTCACATTGAGGAAGCATTTAGTAATTATTCTGAATTACTGAAATGCAATTTGCCTGCCAAGAGAAATGGCCAGCATGCCTGCTCAATCATCATCACACTATTATTCCAAACTAATTCAACAATCTGAAAAAAAGGACCTATCTTCAGAGAAGGATATTATTCTGCTTCTGAAATTTACTTTCAGTGAACTATTAGGTTACCTGCTAATTCTTAACCCCTCTCTGCAATCAGGATTTATCAGTTTTCGATAAAGAAAGATTATGAATACATCACAGAATTACTGATAAATTCATAGAGGAGAATAAATTTAGGACAACTTTCCATCCTTTTCAAAAATGGATTAAGAATAATTATTCTTCAGAACAAGAATAATTACCATTCTTAAGAATGACCATTGTAAATTGGGAATAGAAATGAACTTCTTCTGGGATCTGCTGGAGGATAACATTTTTAAGTTCCATTAAAACAGTTGCCATTGCTGAGAAGGAAAACAGTGAGCCTCTTCTGCATCTAGAATAGATTAAAAATACATTTTTCTTGAAAATATTTATTGTGGCTTCTTCTGGAGGAAAGCTGATATCTCAAAAAGAGAGCAAGGTTATCTGGAGTTTCTGAGAAATTCAGCAGAGTCTTCTTGGGAAAATGTATCACCAATGCAAAGCATTACAACTGAAACACCATTCTCCCTAATCAAGTATCATAATTTCAGATAATATACACAGGCCAGTTAAATTATATGTTAATCTTCCTTCAAAGTCAACAACTGCTTTTATTTGCATTTGCAGTTATGATCTAACTTCAGGTCAATAATTGAAAAAAGAAACTTAGGGAAGGTTTGTGTTATGGCAAAGAGGCCTGGAAGTTATGCTAATAAATCCAGATTTTGCAACATAGAATCAGTCAAGTATTCATCTATAATCATCTATTTCCTTTTTTGGAATTTCATTTGGTGTCTTAATATTTAAAACAATAAATACTATTATTTTATTTGTTTGTTGTATTTTTTTCTGTACCCACCTTCTCATTGCAACATTATGCAATATTTTCTTTTCTTTATGTACTATGTTTCTAGAATTTCTCAAAAGTTACTCCATTATAAAACAAAATTGGAAGACATTACTTTGTATTACTTTTTGTAGTTTTTCTCTCTCTCTCTTTTGCAGTTTTGACTTTGTTTTCTTTCCTTTGTTTTCTTATCTTAATTATTAATTTCTGTTAATTTTTTTATCTTTTAGTGTAAAAAATAGTAAGGTTACTTTTAAAAAAGTTATTCCATATGGATGCAAATGTAAATGCTGTTATTCCAATATTTGAATATTCTTCAGTTACATTTAACTATTTGCACGTGGTGTTCAGTTACAAATTATAGTCAGCACTTCTAACACTGAATTTTTTTGTAGTTTTTCTTCACTATTCCAACGTTTGTGTACTGGATATTTTTAAATAATTGGACTAAATATATCAATTGTTTGTAGACAAAATAGTCTGCTCTGAATTCCAAATTGTTAAAAAGAAAATCAATATTAATTTTCCCATGGTATTCCTTAGTAGGATTGCATAACAATAGCCATTCATGCCTTTCACCACTATAATTGTTTACTTCTAGCTCAAATATTACTTTTTTCCTTATACTTTCATTTAATGTAATTCTTGTCATACGTTTTGGCCACCAGTAATAGAAAGAAGTCTCACATATTTTAGCCATGTCACAAGGGGAATTTGCTGGAGAAAACAATTATGCTGGAAGAGTTAGCCATAAAAGGAAATCAGGCTATCAAAGAACATGGTGGCTGGACACCATGAAAGCTGATACTAACCAAAGCACAGAAAAACTCAAAGAAAAAGTGCAAGATCAGAAGATGTGGAGAGACCTGTTCCACAAAATAGCCAAGAGTCAGATTCAACTGAATGGATAACATCATCATCATCATCAACAGAGAGGAATTCTTATTACCCCATCACAAAAGAATATCCCCATTCCTTATCAAGTCTTTTCTTTCCTGGAAAGTAAAAGAAATAAGCCAATCTCTTCCCTCTGAACATTCATGGCTCCGTCTGAACACTTTTGGGCTGACAAATATTCTGTTTCATATGTCTCCCTTTAAATGCTCATTTCACATTTATGTATATGTATCATTTTTAAATCTGGGAAGATACATTTGTTTTCCTTTTTAAAGAAATGATAAACGTGAAAATATTTAAATAAATAAATTTAATCTCTTCTTAAATTGTTCTTTTAAAAAAGTGCAAAGTCGTTGGAATGTATTAGGAGTTTTAACAACATTCTCTTGGATTAAAGCAATACAATATACTACGGTAACTATAATAATGCAAGAATATTGATATCATGCACAACCACTTCTTTGAATTTTTCTGTGTAATGATGATTTTAATGCCTGTATTTTTTATATTTTATTATCGTCTAACATCATTTTTTTCTAAAGCTCCTTCCAAACATTGTGCTAGGTTTCCTTTTTTAGGACATCATGCCCTGCATCTGAGGAAGTTAACTGTGGCTTATGACATAATAAGCATTTTCACCTTCCTGATACCACAAAGCATGCATTTTGCTATGTCTAATACATTTAGGGTGACCATATTTGATAGCCAAAAAAGAGGACGGGGGGGTGGCGGTGGGGGGGCGGCAGCAGGGGCAGTGGGGCTGTGGCAGTGGGGCGGTGGCGGCGGGGAGGGCTGGCTTCCCTTCGCCGGAAATCGACCGCAAATCCAGACTCGGCTGAGAAGCAAGAAGCTTGTTCCGACGACGCAGGGAAGGCGGGACCTCTTGCTGGAGCTGATTTCTCCATTTGCCCGGACATGACATTGCCACTTTTACGTCCAGTCTGGGGCGTCCGGGTAAATTTATAAAATTTATAAAACCCGCCCAGATGCCCCAGACTGGACGTAAAAAGAGGATATGTCCGGGCAAAAGAGGACGGTTGGTCACCCTAAATACATTTATTTTATATTTTCTACAATATCAAAAGAAGAAACTCGTTTATTACAGTTCTCTCTTATTAGGCAACTGAAAGAAACCTTTCTCTTCACAGAGATAAAGTTCTTTACTTTTATTTTGATTTTATGCTTTTTCTTATCTCAATATCTTAAAATTTAATAAACCTACTATAGATCAGAACCTGGAGCTGACTGAGATATTGTGCAGATCCTAAATTATCTTTCCAAATTCCACACCCAATTGTACATTCTTAATTTTGACTATACAAGTAGATAAGCATCACATCTGCTTCTGGTAATAGACTAATCAGAGCAGAGTTGGCAAAGAAGTGCTTCCTTCAATTAAGAGTATAAAATTCTCACTCACCAAACTTAGGGTAAGTAAAGTAAGTAGCTTCTGTTACTTATTATTTGGGTTTTGGATTGATTACAGAGTACATGATGGGAAGGCAAATAAATACGATTATTATATATGTCAGAATTTCAGAAATTGTTTTCATCCTTGCCTGTTACTGTTTCTTTCCTTATATTCAAATATAACCTTTATTGCTTTGAATAATTGTGAATAAAATACAACAGGTTTCTCTATTCAGACTTTCAGACCAGGAATTGTTATTTCATAATCAGTGATTTCAGAAATTTCTAGACTGGGAGGCTATACTTCTACACACAAAAGGCACTGTCCAACTATCGATCCAGCATGCATATCCTGTGATTTTTAAACTGACCAAAACATAGCTCAGCTCAACTTTCCATATATTATCTACTGTTTCCACAACAGTATTACTTTGAAAGTGTTTATATTTTGAATGTAGATCAATATTACTTTTGTCATAATTAGATATATGGAATTGTCTTGACTTCAATGAAATAATAAGTTTTGAAATAATGTATCTAATAAGTAAGTGCAGATTCTGTATGATTAAACAGAAAAATCTTAAGACTGCAAAACTGGTTAACATTCTTTTAACCCAATGTTTTTGTTTTAACGAAAGAGAAAAAAGATAGCAGAATTAATTGTTCTTTTTCCAGTTCATCAAGTGATTCACAAACCTTATGTCCCTGGATATATTGAACAGCATTGTGTAATTCAATGCCCAGGTCATAAGACATTATCAAGTTTTCAATCTTGGTCAGCAAAAAGTCCATAAAGGGTTGCCAGAAGATCGTAAAATTATGGCTTATTTTAACCTTAATCAAATAAACCAACTTTACATTTCTTTCATTTCCTCAAATCTTAATCTTTAGTTTATTCAAATATTGTTGCAAGATTTGATCTCTCAATTTTTCTGTCCCACTGCATAGGGTTCTTCAAGGCATTAATATGTCTCTTTATAAATCCAATAATAAAGACACTGTCCAAGTCATTCCCATGGTTTATAATTTGAATTTCCCTTTAATTTTTAAAATTTCAGGCAATTTTTGTTGTATATCCAGTAAAGAGTTCTTGTCTAGATCATTCTCTTGGCCTGCCATTTGTATTTCCACTTTACATACTTTCTGTATATTGATATCATTTTTTTAATCTTTAAACATAGCAGCAGACATCATTACTTGTGATTATTGTGATTAATAATTTCTAGCCCTATTGTTCAAAGAGCTCTTTAATATTTTAAATGTTGTAGTGCTTCATGTGATTTTGTAAATCCCAATCTATGACAAAACCACAGGCAAGGTTTTTGGCTTTTGGCTGGAATCTTTAGCTCCCTTTAAATCATACAGTCTCTATCCTCTGTTATGTTTTATTCAGAAACATAGACTCACCAAATGTCTTTTCAAATGACATTCCAAAGATATTTAATAGCCTTAAGATAGTTGAACAGGCAATTTCTGAAAGTACTTAGAAGCAAGGTTAGTAAATGAATTGTCGTTCAAAAGGTTCTGCTGTGATTGTGAGCTTAGTTATTGATCCCTATGGCTACCAGCACTTAGATCTGTGGAGAACCACTGCCTTGCAGTCTCCTTGTGAGGAACATCTTTCCAGACTATATATGGGTGAGCTCTCATCCTCTCCTTGTCCAGAGAGGTTCCACTGGTTCGTCAGTCTTTCCCATGGTTATTTGCTCTCCATAGAGACCTGTTTAGTTTTCCATTTCTCCACTGGAAATCTTTTCCTTGTTTCTGTTTCTAAAGTCAAAGCAGTTACTTAATATAAATCTGTACTAGGAATGGTTGGATGGATGGTTGATTGGATGCACAATAATAGTAAAAAACTCAACGTTCATTACTAACTACATTTTTTAATAGATTTGAGTTCATTATGGAGATATCAAGAATCAAATTGGGGGACTTGGCACAGGCAAGGCATTTTAGTAACTCAATCCTTCATTTAGTCTTATAAAATCATCAAAGACAAAAGTTATCATTTATAAGGACTGGCCTTGTACTGTAGCTGAGAGGAATTTGTTGGCAGTCTTCAAAATAATATCAACTGAAACATTTAGCTAAGGATGTCAGTCAAGAGTAAAATCACAACTCTACCACTCACATTCTGCTTGTTTTATGATTGCTATTAAAAATCATAAGTGTGTGCATGCGTGTGCGTGGGCAAAACACTGATGAAGCACTGTTAATTTCATATGAACTTCTAGTATGAAGGTGGGGAGTAGGAGCCATATATTATAGGTGTAATTCCAAAGTTGTCACAAAATTCTGGGCAACAATATATATTTTATTGTATGTAAAAATGAGGCTGATTTAAATGAAGCATGGAAAAAGCTACTTAAGACACTTGTTACTCACAAATCAATAATAATGTTAATCTACTGTTTCATAATGTTCAAGGTCTTTATTATACAAATACAAAATCCACAATAATGTGCTGAAACCTAATCTATCCTCAATCAATATAATCATCATCATCAACATGACATGGGGAAGAAGTGATAATAGGTTGAAGGTATCTTGAAATTAAAAAATCCGAATAGTCAAATAAGGGTCTATTAAAATATTTTTAAATTTCAGTTAGGACTGCTGCAATATAGATAACTAAACTAGACTAAAATGTGATTGATTTGTTTTTGATTACTATAATATCCTTTCAGAACCTATACCATTAATCACCAGATTATAGGTAAATAACCCATAGCTCAGCACATGTGTCTACCTAACCAAAAAACTAATGCTGGATTCCCCCATTTGTGAGATTACACAATCCAGATTTTTATTTAGATAATCCGAATTGTTAAAACGAAATACTGAATAATGCTGGCTCTCAGGAAAGATGGAAAGTATTATCATTCGGGAAAAAGAAATTGTTCAGGTTGTTGGAACTCTCATGGAAAATATCAGGGTTTGTATCAGCAAATACTATAATCTGTACTATTAGTCATGAAATGGATGTATAAACAAAGTGGTGCAATATATGCTGATCTTTGAGGGTTGTGCAAACACCTCGCCAGGTGCATAGCAGGAAAAGCAAGTAACAGGAAGGTGCATCACATCATTACTTCATCTCTGCCTCTTGCAACAATGCTCCTTTCTTTCCTCTCAATATTTTGGCCTGAGGTATCAGTAAAAAACATGAACATCTTCATTTACTCTGTGTAAATATAGACACCAGAGGCTCAGGGAGAAATTGTTCATTCAAGTACTATTTTTCCTGTAATGGTACTCCAACTTCAACCCATCACTATGCTTGAACATTTCCAATAGGCAGGAATCTTCTGTATCTCTGTTTCTAGAAGATAAAGCAAGAAGTAACTTGTGGTATCCAAAAATCCACCAGTGGACTGTAAAACTTCCTCAAGCAATTCATAATTGAATTCACCTCATGGATGCCAGTAGGACTCATTTATGAGTAAGCATGCTTGGGATTCTAACTTCTGTCACATGACTTCCTTGAGTACTTCTTACAATGAAAGAGAAGACACTCCCCTTTTCTTAAGCTCTTGCCACGGCCAATTCAAGGCTTGTCATAAGTATCTCTGAAAGGGCAGTTCTTCACACTTGACAGACTAGCATGAAATGTAAGTATATTACTGTGCATTGTTTTTTTCACATGCTCCTGTACTAGATTTATACTTAATCTAGATTTCTTTCAATTTCAAAAAGCAAAAACCAACAAAAGAAATACAGTAACCCTTTCTTTTGCTAGAGAACTTAAAATTGATTATTTTTTATTGATAATAAATGAAGATGTTCAAATATAACATTTATATGGAAAACAATCTAATTTTCTTTATTTAAAAAACAACAGAATTTTCAGCCACCTTTTGAAAGACTGTTGTTGTTTAGTCATTCAATCATGTCTAATTCTTTATGACAAAAGGACATTTCAGCAGGATAGTCTGTCAGTAACTGTTTCTTTGAGTTCTTGGAAGTGCTTGTTTATTTCACCAGTTGTACCATTGAACCACTTTGTCTTCTGAGCTCTTCTTTTCAGTTGCGTTCAGCTTTTCTATCATTAGCATCTTCTCCAGTGGCTGTTGTCGTCATTTCATGTGTCCCAAAGACTTTTGCTTCTTTATTAATGTTTCCATGGTAGATTTTAGCATTTCTCCTTAAATAATTTGTTCTTGCAGCTCAAGGTACAGTAGTCTTAAAATTGTCTCCAGTTTCAGAATTCCAAAGCATTGTTTTTTCCACCTTCATTCTGTCTTTCTCATCATTCAGTTTTCACAGTAATAAGTTACAATTGGAAAAAACACTCATAACAATATGTAGTTTTGTAATCAATATAATATACCTGCAACAAATCAATCAAATTTTTTTGTCTATGCCTTCAGTAAAGAAATAGACATTTCTTTATTCTATGGATACAATCACAATCCCTGTAAAAGTTTGAGTCCAAGAAGATAACATCTGTTATTTCAACTTCTTCTCTGATTCTTTGCATGGAGTTGGCACTATCTACACATGAGAAAGGGGGGGAGGGAGAGAATGGGAGAGAAAAAGGCTGCTTTTTGCATTTTTCTATTTTGAACAAGAGATACCTTATGTCTTTCTTGCTTACAGCCACAAAGTGCTATCATCAGAATATATGAGACTACCAATACATTGAATTATATTTTTAATTCTAATTTCTATTTCTTGTAGGTCTGCATTGTCATTACATATTCCACATGTAAGTTAAATAAATACACTGAAAGTATATAAACTTGGTAAATTCTTAAATAAGTGTCTTCTCTTTTCCATTCAATCCTTATACTCAATTTCTATTAATCCCTGCCACTTCATGTTCTCCAGAACTCAACATTTTGTTTAGCAAATTTTCCAACATATAACTACACTTTTTTTTTAATTCTGGTCACTGACCATAATATAACTACCAACAGCAGGTAGAACAGAATACAACCATGTGTGACTAGTTCATTGTTATAATCAAAGTAGACATAATTTTGCAGAGAGAGTAATGATATTTGCCTTCTGTGGAAAATCAGTCCTACTAGTCTGATATTAATAATTCTGTATAGAATAAATTGAGGTTGCCAGTTTATTCTATACATTATTAATTGGGGAGTAATACAATGGAGCCTTTATTCTTATAAAAAAAGAGCAAAATATAGACGATGGTTTTATTTTACTCTATATCAATAGGCAACCATTTAATTCTTTTACATTTTCTTTGTATCATTTTTAATAATGTAACAAATTTTATTTCCAGTTTCTCTAGACATGTTTATCACTAATTCACTTCATCTATTCATCATATAATCATCATGCATATTGCTTTGATAATATCTGGTTATTTTGTTCTCTCTATTCTGTTATTTTAGGTGTTCGTAATCTACACTGTGGTCTTCTTTGCTGACTGACTACAGCTTGTAATATATGTAGATAATTTGATTTTGGGTTTGTCTGGCCAGTGAAGATCTTGTGTAATCTTTTAGGTTGATAAAGGAAAGTAGTTGTTTTGGCAGAACTGTATTTATCTCTTGCTTCCTTTCATATACCAAGGTCAAATGTTCCCATTATTCCAGAAGCTATTTTATTTCCAACTTTAGCATTCCAGTGTCCTATATTTATTATGGCAACTTTTCTGGAGTTGTGTCGATAAAATGTTGCAAGTTATAATGGAATTGTTCAGCTTTCACTTCCTTTATATATGTGGTTAGAGCATATACATAGATCACTGTAACAGTGATTAGCTAGCCTTCAACTTGAATTGAGATCATCTATCTTTTGGGGACTGTAGCTAAACATTTGTACATATTTATTTACCTATTTACACATTTATATAACCAAATATCTACCCAGAAAACTCTAACTGGCAATCAGAAATTTTTAAAAACCATCCAAATTTTACAAATAAAACATTTACATACTTTTTTTAAGTAATAAGAACTAGTTGGGTTGTTTTTTTTTCTATGATTTTGAAATCTGCAGTAGAGGATCTAATGGGATCTACAAAGGATTCCTTTAATGGGAATTCCAATATATTTCAATTCTTTAATTCCTAGAATGTTGATATGCAGTCTTGGCATTTCTGCCTGGGCAACATCAAGTCTTCCTTGGTTTGCTTTTGAAACATCAAACTGTCCTAATGCCTCTTGGCACATCACATCTAGATGTCCATTCAGCTTTAATGATGTAATTATAAAATGATCACTGCTACTTGCCCCTACTTTTCCCTGGTTGACTGTTCAATACCTTCAAACACAGAGGGTGACTAATTTCCTAGTATCAGGCTGGCATTGCCTTGGCTGTAAATGTCTATTTGGTTTCTTAACAGAGTACTGTTAAGTATTTGAAATAATATTCAAATAATATTTGAAAAAAAATCTTGAAAATAAAGATCTTTGATTGGAGCACTGAAATGCTTTTTTGAAAATAACATGCTCTGCTTTGAATAAGCCAGTTTATTGAGACAAGAGACCTCCTATCAAATCTGGTACCAGAGCAGTGCTCCAAGAAGCTCAGCAGCTCAGGTCAAGGCTTTCTGCAGTTGGAACACCATCACTCCTCCTTTTCCCCTGCTATCACTTGCTCTAAATAAAACAAAACAAAACAAACAAGACTTCCTGGGGTGAGTTTTTAAACATGAAGACTCCTCCAAAACAAAGGCTGCCCCATCCACAGTTAGCAGGTATGCAAATGTGCTTGTCATGATTTGAAATGATACAAAAATATTGGTGATACTGGGGCTAAGATGCTATTAGGAGGCCCTGATGTCCTACTGTATTGATTTTATTTGTTACAACTATTTGTATCCTGCTTTTCAAAGCAATATTCTTCCCGATGCAATATAAGCCATTACAAACAGAAACATAATATGATCCCTCTCATGGGGCAGTTTATGATCCCACACATACAGGAAGGAATATATTCGACTTTTATTTCCATGATTGTAAGTGTTCATGGAAGTGACAGATGGGGGAAGGGGCAAATGACAAAACATACATGGATATGTCACAATACCTTCCTGTGACTTACCTGCTTGCTTTTTGTGCTCTTCCTAAATGCCCATTTAAATGTTCTTTCCATTCTCACTTTTCTTATAGCATTTATTTGTTGGTTTGTTTATCAGATTTTAGACACCTCTTACATCATAGTCTCTGGGAACTTACACTCCTAAAAATATAAACAAACACAGTTCCCAGATTTAAAACAAAAAACATGAACTAGGAACAACATACTGAATGAAATGAAATATAGAGCATCACCAAGCCTAACCACTAAATTCCCAAAGTCCAGCCAAAGCAGATTGAACAGAAACAAGACATTTCTACAAAAATCACATAAATCAATTCTTCCTTTCTGGCTTACAATGTTAGACATTCTATATAATAAACCACTGGCTGAGACCTAATAGAGAGCATCTCCACACTCTCTAATAGAATAACCCTTTCTTCTCATTTTCTAGGGAGTACTGAAAGCTACGGGTAGTGAGTTGTTACTTTCCCAATCTCTGTAAACTACCATTTGCGGCACTCTTTGGACAAAAAGTCTTGAAGGTAAATGGGCACAAAACTGTATTTTAAAATACAAAGATAAAATGTATTGACTTCTCCGATGAAGGATGATTAGCGGTCACTGAGAGGGGCAGAATTTTGTGATATTCTTTTCCTTTTCCATCTCTCAATTCCAGGAAAGTTGAATGTAATGTTTATGACAAAATCTTTCTGCTCTAACCTTTGTCTTTTCCACTCTTTGCATCCCAAAAAAATTATTCTTGTACCTCTGATGAGTTAGTGTTCTGATTTTATCTGACCATAATTATCTATTACAACATTATATTTAAATTAATAAATCATCAGGAATGTATTGTAGAGCTGCAGTGTCCCATGCCCCAATCTACCACATTTGTAGAGTGTAAAGCTGGAATGAACTTCAGCAGTTTTGAAGAGAACACATCTGGGCAAAATAGCCATCACATAGAGAAAATTTCACATCCCAACAGCTGGTGATAATACTTTTCTTCCATTATTCTTTGTACCAAAGAGCTCAGAATGATACCTCACCAAAATATAATTGGAATCCTAAAGTTGATATAACAGATAAGGTATTTACAAAGTAAATTTGGCATAAAATAATTATCATGACTGTTCATGTAATGGGATATGGTGAGGGCTCCCTCCCTATTTATTACATATCATCAGTGGGTTGCAACTATCAGTAATCAGTTGTTTCAGTGGCATGGTATCCATGGGGAGGAAAATGCCATATCAAATCAGTGAATGGCATTTCACTGAGACATTCTTGGTTTCCCACCTTCTAGGACTTTGGTAATAGCATTAGATTAAGAAACCAAATCCAGAATTATTGTTACGCTAATTATGAGCATCTGCACATTACAAGAGATGGAGCTTTAATTACATTGTCACTTTTTCCATCTTGACTTTTTTTGACACCCTCTACCTTGACACCATCATTAGGCATTTGAAAAGCAAGTTTGTCATAATAGTTAACACAAAAACTTTAGGAAGAGTAGTAATTCAGTTTATTTTTTGTGATGGGAAGGGAAAATGGCATGAGTACATATGACTCTGAGGAGGCAAAGTGAAGCACTGAGTTACTAATAGGTACTTCAATGGGCACAACGCCAGTAAAGCCTTGTCCATGATCTTATCTGATCAAGAAAATGGTGAAACAAACAAGTGATTTGAAGGTGATATAATTTCTTAAACGTTTGTTACCATGTGTCAAACAATTTTGTAAAGGTTCTCTGGCTCCTGGATCTTTATGATTCTAGGCATAGTGATGTTCATTTGCTGATGACTTAAACCTGTGTCATTTTGTTTGTTTCGTCTGGAAAACCTTTCCTGGTTCATGAAAATAAATAAATAGGCCTATTAAAAGTATGCTTCATTAGAAGAACTAGGAAGTTTATTTGGAATTTCACAACCATTTGGTGAAGGTCACTATAATATTATCTTCCTGGAAGCACAGAGACACTATACCACTCAACACATTTTTAATTTAGTTTCTTGCAGCTATTATTTTGGCTGACAAATATCTATGGATTCTATAGTATGTAAAACAGTAGCTATGCTGCTTTTGTTGACTGTCTTTCTCTTGACAAGACACAATACTGTCTCACACAAGCATGCACACAGAGGAAGTACCAAAAAGGACAATCAGAATAATTCTAATTTTTGTGAGTGCATTACTTGGAATGCAGACAGATTCATCTTATAAGGAAGAGATGCAACATTTGGTTTTTGTAGTTCAGAAAAGCAGCAGAGGAGCATGATAAAAGTATAATAATGGAGGAGTAGAAAAGACTGATAGAAAAAAAAAGATTTTTCAGTTGAAGCTAAATGAAAATCATGTAGGACTGGAAAAAAAAAGAACCCCCTTACTTACACAGCACTTAAGTAAACTATGCAACAGTTGCCATTAGATTTGATCCATACCAATTTAGGAAGGTTTAAAAGCTGACTAGATCAATTTCTGAAAGTTTTGACTAGTGGCCACTAGGTCTATGGATCCTTGATGTCTCCCAAATCCCATTGCTGACAATGGAAGTAGAATATTATCCTCAAAGCCTACTTGTAAGTTTTTTAAATGCAGGAAGGTGCTGGGCCATTAAGAAACATAGAAAGCTAACTTAAATGGGTGTTTTGGGGGTGTTGTGTTCTCATATTCACTCAGAATCCTGTCCTCGTCCCCATCCTTTCACCCCTTTAATCAAAGATTCTATTTTAATTTGGTCTTGCTAGAATCTGCTGAATTTCACATCTGGTCTTATCCCCAACACCACTCTTTTCCTCCTCCCAAATTGTTTTAACACTTTTACCACCAACTTCCATGATAATCTTCTTTCTCCTCTTCGCTTGCCCTCCCTCACCTGTTTCCATTTCACTCCACCTGTTTCCCCTTTCATCCCTCACACACACCATTGGTAACAAAGTATTACTGCTTGCAAGTCCATTGGGAAAAAAAGAACAAGTCATGTTCTCAACTGAAGATTCTTCTGGTTGAATACTCCATAATGTACAGCTGGTCTGTTTCTCTGACCACTTACTATGGCTACAAAGATAAAACATGAGTGTGTGTTGTAATACTGTGAGCTTTACTATTAAGCAACCCTCGTGTGTGAAGTGGAAAGCTCACTCCTTCAACTCATGGAACCCAGGGTCTGTTTAGTATTAATGGGTGCTAGATTCCAGGTGGCTCAATCACAAGCCTCATACAGAGTAAACACTGCCATTAAAGTGTAATAATACCAAAGGAGGAAGATGAGTTGCTAGCAATAGCAGAACTGAATCATCCAGGATGTTCCCACAATTCCTCAAGGCCAATAATAACTCCTATTTGAATCTCACAAAAGGGATCCAAAATAGTCCATGGAAGGAAGTGCCCTGCTGTCCACATTCAAAAGTAAGATTTGATATAGAGTCAGGACAGCAAATGATACAAAACAAGTGTGGAGACTAAACAGGAAAAGAGCAGGTGAGATGTTTGATTAGAAAAGGGAAGATTCCAACCGGAGCTGCAGTGTATATTGAACATGCTGCCTCACTATGATCTCTTCCCAAGGCATCTATGGCCTGCTGTAAGTCTAACATGTTTACTTATTTATGTGGCTTATACGTGGCTTATTTCTTAATAGATTTATTTAGATATAACCATTGCGATTTTTTGAGTAATTCTAAATATAAAAATTTTGGGTTTTGAGTTATCACAATACATGGATCTCTGGATCTACAGGTGGTATAAACTGATATTTGACTTAACAATTTTGGTGATGTTGGATGAGAAGCATATTATGGTCAGGATCAGGCACTGTATCTGAAAAGCAGGAGTATGAGAAATAAACATATCCTAATTTATTTTGAGGAAATGATTTATCCATATAAATTTGTAGGTACCAAGCATGGAGGGGGGGAGGGGCTGTAGGTACCAAACACAAAGAATAAGGTAACTCTTTCCAGGTGTTTTCTATGTTGAGTGATCTGATGGAGTATCTACAGAGGAAGAGACAGTGTGATGGGCTGCAATGAAGTGGCAGTTTCCTAGAAAGACAGGAGCACATTGGGGGAAGGTGGCAGAACAGAAAGAGCACAGTCCAGAACTGGATCAAAAAAAGAGAGAAAGAGACTGAGCATAATTATTCACTAGAATCTCCCCAGTTTACATCTGTTAAAGTTATAGTAGTATAGGTTTAGTTTAGTAAGATTCTGTCTATATTGTGTTAACAAATTATTGATTGGATTGTTCCATGTCATTTTTGGGCTTGGCTTGACAGTATTGATATTCTAGAAATTAATATTTTTACTTATAAATCTTGCTTCTGATGTCACGGAACACAGGAAGACAATTCATTATCCTTAATTATGTTAAGTTTCTAAACCCAAGGAACACTTTGAAATAATCTAAAAGATTTCCAACTGGAAACACAAATTTGATAGGTTAAGTCCTCTTTATTTATTACATTTACATTTTTTTCTTTATGGATTCAAGGCAGTACAGGTTAGGGTTTTCCTTAATTTTTGCTCCATAATTGTGTAAAGTACACTGGACTAAGCAGTCAGTTCGAAAAGGTGCTTATCATACTCTTTCCATTGTTTACCCAGTCACCCAGTTGTTCAACAGTCCAGTTAGGATTTAAACATGATCCAAGCCTAGATCCTAATTCTCATATCACATTAGCATGTCTGCCATTATAATTGCTACTATACTAATACTTGTATTTCACATGCAGCTCCTTGAGAAAAAAACGGTAGAAGAAAAATAATTTGTGAATATTTGGTGTGTTTCTGTTATCCTAATGGGAAGTAGTCAAACAAGTGCCTGAATATTATTTTCTTTTTTTGCAGCTCAGATGACATTATAAAATGAATGTCAATCCCACAGAAGTCAAATCTGTTCTGAAGAGTTTGCTATATATCTATATGCAAGACAGGGAACGGAAACTGAATTATACAAATCCATCTCTTGTACAGCAGGAAGAAATCTCAGCTTCCCTATACATCCTTATTATTATTGGGTTTTTTGGCTTTCTCCTTTTCTCTATGATGCTCAGCAATATTGTTCTCAGGCAGCGGGAAAACTACATGGATCACCTCTTCCAAAATAAATTTCCAGGAAAGAAAAGGATAACTTCCTGCAACAGTATAATGGTTAATGTTGGAAAGGGTGTTACAACAGAAGCTAACACAGATTGCAAGTGCCAAAAAACTGACAGTTGCCCAATGGCAGAAATTCCAAGCATGGAATCAGTGCAGAAAAATGTATGAAGGTGCAGTATCATGACCTATTTTTAACTGTGGATGATTTTGTTGCCGTCTAAAGTATTAGATCTGATTGCACTAACTTGGGCCATTCCTGGCAAGCCTCATTTGGAGCAACATTTCTATCTACAGTGCAAGAAAAAACTTGTTTATTTCTAAACTGCATTATAATTTTCCTATTCTAAGCTCCATTAAGTTTCCACTAATAGTTTGGTAAATCGAGTTCAAACTTGTATGATTTCTTTATATTCTCATGCTCATATGCACTTTTGTGATGTGTCCCACATAGAATAAATAAGCCATCTTCTTTCTTTTTCTTAATTGTGCGTTTTCTGAAGACTTTTGTTCTTGTAGCTTTGTTATATTGTGGAGCCCAGTGCACAATCTAAAAGAAATACATAAAGGCTAAAAAATCAAGCAAACATTCATTTTGGCTAGAAATCTAACTCGCCTGCCCTGGTTTATTATTGGTCCATTATCCATAGATAAAAAATTATTCGAAACAGAAAAGGGCTATAAGTATTCCCTGAAAATCAGCAGAATCTGAAAATTGTCAGATTGTCATATTTAATGTGAAAAACAAGGAACTTTTATTAAAATCCATGACTAGAGAATAGGCAGTTTAATTATACTGAAGTTTAATTAAATTTAAATGGAAAGGAACAAAGTCAAGGTTAGATTCTAATTTACCATTCAAAAGCTAAGTGTGATCCTTGTCAAGGAAAAGTTATGTATTCTTGGCATTATATAATGAATCCAGGACATGTGTTTTGTGTACCAGACATTGTCAAAACAAAGATGGATTGATCATTCTTTACTGCAACCCACAATTCTTGTAACACACTATTTCATTCTAGTGATTGCTTATACATCATAAAGAAGGGGGGGGGGGAAACCACTTTGAAAAGGATTATAATTATAATTATTACAATTTCTCATAATGTAGATCAGGGGTCCCCAACCTGTGGTCTGTGGCCCACTACCAGGCTGCAGACTAATCGCCACTGGGCTGCATGAGGGATTGGCCGGTGCACACACCTCTGCACATGCACATGGTGCCAATCATTAGCATCATTTCGAGCACTCACAGTCCCTCCCCCACAAGCCTCATTGTGGGTGTTAGCTTCATTGCAGGTACTTGTGGCTCCTTGAGGATCGTTGCAGCTCCCAGGCCTCAGTCGCGCTTTCATGGGCATTTGTAGCCCCACTTGTCACCACAAACATGAGGGCTCATATGCATGCACATACACATGTATGCTTGCACCTCCCACAAAATCATCCCCTCTTTGCCCCCTTTCCCTCATGCTCCAGGCCACCAACCTAGAAAGGTTGGGGAACTCTGATGTAGATCAGCTTTCTTTCAACATGCTGACTGGGGATAATGGGGCTTGTAGTCCAGCATACAGGTATTTTGGTTAAATTATTATTACGTTAAATTATGACCACTATTGAGCCCAAAATTAATGTTGTTCATGACTTTTGCCCCATTTTACAACTTTTCTTGCCACATTTGTTAAGTGAATCACTGCAGTTATTAAATTAATAACACAGTTGTTAAATGAATCTGGCTTCCCCACTGACTGTGTCAGGTCGCAAAAGGGGACTGCCATAAATGTGAGTCAGTTGTCAAACATCTGAGTGTAAATCACATGAGCATGGAGATGCTACAACAATCATAAGTGTGAAAAATGGTTATAAGTCAAGCTGAGGACTACCTGTATCTGCTAGGTAGGAAGGTGGGAAAGAAGGTCCTTTCAGGCATTTTTCTCCAGGAGTAAAATGAAAGTCACCTGAAATCTGCTGTTACCCTCACTATTTATCACTAAATTCTTTAAATCCTGTAACCAAGTTCTCTGGATGGTCAATAAAAGTAAAAACAAAATTCAGTATAGTAAAATGCAAAAAAAAAGCACCCATAAATTGTGCAGCTGAAAACTGGTTGGTCAAAGACTAAAACAATAAAAATTAAATGAGATTAAAACATACTTAAAATCCAATTAAAAAGACAGAGAAAATGAAAAGGTTTCCACCTGGAGGGAAAATGATGCTAGCGTGGTTGCCAGGCAAGCCTATCTGAGGAAGAAGAAATTCCATTTATTGAGTTCCACCAGAGGAAAAACCTCTCCCTCTTGTAGAGGCCCATCTTCCCTCCTGTGGCAATGAGATCTGGAGGAGGACTTTAATGGAAAAATTTTGAAGTCTAGGTTGAAACAATGCATATGGGAAATGATCCTAAATTGTTTAACAAGTTAAAGATCAAAGTCAGCACTTTGAACCAGAAATGGACCTGCAGCCAGTATGGATAGTAAAGAACCATCACAATCAATTTATTGACCAGTCCCTGGAAGTATCTAGCCACTTTATTTTGAATTAAAATGATGTTTCTGAACTGTTTTCAAAGGCAGCCTGTTGTACAACACATTAATCCAAACTGAAGTAACCTGAGTGTGAATCACTATTGTGAGACTGTCTCTGTCCAGGTAAAGTTGCAGTTGATAAAACATAAATGGCACTCCATGCCACTGAGCCAACCTGGATCTCTAATGATAGTGATGGACCTAGGAGTATCCATCCCTTTCAAATTATGACCATGCTCCTTTGAAGGGAAGATACTTCCAGGACAGGCACAACACCACTTAGCTGAAATGATGCATCACTCAAGAGCAATGTTTCAGTGTTGTCTGGACTGAATCTCAGTTTATTGGCCTTCATCCAGTCCATTATCCTCTCCAACAGCTGATTCAGAATACCGACTACCTTATCTGCATTAGATGAAAGAGAAGTAGAACTAGATGTCTTCTGCATATTGATGTCACCTTAGCCCACTTCCCTGGATGACCTCTGCCAGCCTGAAACTGGATTCAAATGGATCTAGATGAATCAGTCTCAATCAAAAGAGCCTGAAGTGGATGAGCCAGCATCCATTAAAGTACCTTGCTGAGAAAAGGAGTATTGGCCACAGGCATATAAATTTTCATTCTGAGTCCAGATTGGGATTCTTTAGAAATGGTTTAGAAATTTTGTTTTCTGAACACATCATTAAACAAAGACAAGCTGTGTAGTTGCATAGTTGTATAGTAAGGAGGTAGTTAAGAAACCCCAACATTCCATCTTCAATCAGCCTGATGACCTTTAACATTCCATCTCCTTAACAACGGACTTCCCCAGCATTGTTGTCACTCTTGAAGGGGCCATTTTGCCTAACATAGAAATAACTTCAGATATACAGACAAAAACCTGCCTAGTTCCCCCTAAATGGCCAGCAAATCAGATCCCTAGGATTTCCTACCATATAACTTTCAAACATCTTTACTTTCTCATTTTTCAGAATTCCTCGTTCTTGGAAAATAGGCACCCCAATGACTGTTTCAATAAATTCTTTCTCCTTGGTGATGGATTCTGAACTTCTGAATTTTCCACAACAGTTAACATTCTGGTTGCTTTTGTGCTTCACAAATGTAACCTATTAATCATTCCTCTATCTTGGAATTTTTTTTCAATGTTCTAAGAGAATTTTATAATAAATTAAGATATAACAAGGGGTCATTCACTGCATTTAGTTGAAAAAATCAACTTAGCTAGAAAAATTATCCTGAATTTAAGACCACACATCCTGTCCCCAAAGGAAAACTAGACATAAGAAAAAGAAGTGTTGCTTAGTAACAGCTGACCTTCAGACAAATCTTCAGATATGTTCTTGCTTTTCAGCAGGAATGTTTGCAGATGTTTACACCATCGATCTACTCCTTTCTTACCAACTGTTACTTCTATTCTTATTAGAAAATGTTAAGATTCTGCCTCATTCCTACCCCATCCCTTGAATACCAAGCCAGAGGTAATGGTTTGGGGTATAAAATTTTGGCTTCCTATCAGGATAAGTCATGCTGTTTGTTCCCATGTACTTTTTTCAGATGCACTTCATTTTCATCATTACACTGGGTGACAGTTTTTTTCAAGTTTTGCTTTCTTAATTTAGTGATTATGATAGATCCATGCAAACTGAACATACTGTAAATATAATTTCAGAACTACTGTATCATACAGGAATCTTGAAAAATGTGAAATTAACTTTGAATGACTACAATGTATTTAATCATGTGAAGTTTCTGACATGATGCATAAGTTCACCAGGACTAAAAGTGTTTTGCAGCTGAATTTCGTTTCTATTCAGTCTCCGATGCATCTCGCTGCAGTATGTAACAATTGTCAGCCAGCATTGATGGATTTCTGTTGCCTTGATATCATTTTTCTTTTGTGGCAATGTCCTTTCACCATGCTAATCACTGATAGCCCCTAAAAAGAAATCCAAGTGTGAATGCAGAAAATGAATCTTCAGTGACACGTTGCACTAAATGGTCTTGTATGCTGTAAGAAGTTTGTCAACCAGGTAAATGTAGCTCGATACTCTGCAGTTACCAAGAGAATTCTCAACAACATTCTTGAATGCAATTTTCTCTGGCCCCACTAACAGATCTTCAAACTGCTCATCATTGATGATGTACTGTATCTGATCTGTAGACCAACAAAAACGCCCTCCTTAATCTTGACATCAATTATTCTTGAAAACATTTGTCTCAAATAAGACAAATGTTTATTTTTCATCAGTTCAAGATTTATGTGAAGTAGCAGCAAAAATATCTTTGTCACATCATCGAATGGTTCATGTGCCATGTTTTTGTCCCGGAACCAAATTCTTTTGGTGTGGTCATTTTCTTTTATTATAATGTGACTCTCTTGCATGTTTGTCCCATTCATCTATGCAACAATAGTACTTGGTATATGCAAATTGCATTCTATATAGTAGAGCTACTACCTTTAGACCTCCATAGATATTCTAATTGCACTTGGTGTATTGTATGTGCTTTAACAGTAGTTCCATGTTTTTGTATATTTCTTTCATGTGTACAGTATAGCCAATATATTGAAAGGTGTATATTGCCATTGTGTAAAAATGCGCAGAAGACTTCTATAAAATGGTACATGATAAGTTAAATTATAGGTTATTTTCATAATTAGCAGCCATAAACCTGTAAAATATACCCAAAACTGTTCAAGAAGCAAAATCCTTATTGTCCACTATTATTTATCCATGACACATGAATGCATATAATTCATTTTTTGTTTCATTTTTTTTCTTTTGACGACTCTTTAATCCCTTTATTTGGAATGGAGTTGGGGTGACTGAATGGAGCTAAGCATTTACTGGCCGGAAGCCCTTCCTGATGCCTTTAGTTTTTATTTCAGTATTGCCAAATAACACAGGCAATGAAATCCATTATGAGATCATCAATATCCCTGGGCATCATTAGAATTTTCTGTGCAGTTCAATTTTGTCAGAAAATCCATGATGCACCGTGTTGTAAATCCACTATTAAAACACATTATCCATCGAAGTTCCCATGACTCTACCTCAAGAAAACTATGTCTGCAATATTTAAAAAATTTAAGAACTCTGCACCTTAATGACTACAAGACTATATTTTTAGGTGAAACTGATCTTTCTGAAAGTCTCATAACAGGAGACAAGTTTCCTTATGAAGATAATCTCAACTGGCCTGTATGGACAGTTGTCCATGCTGGCAACAGCCAAGGATGGGTACCCTGGAGATACAGAGTATATCTAAGGGATGACTTACCCTTAGGACAGCAGGATGACATGTTTCAGGAATTCTGTGACTTTCTCTCTATTACTTATGGGAAATGTGCCATTGTGGTCAAAGAGAAAAAACGCTTAAGGGTGAAGACTGAAGCATCTAACCAGGAAGGGGACATGATTGATCTTCAGGCCATTTCTCACCCCTACTTGTTGAATATCAAACACTGCCCTGAAATTGCCAGGGCTACAGGTCATGAACTTCTTTCAGTGCCTTTTGATTACAACTACTTGCACCCTATGGATGCTATCTGGTCATCTTTGAAATGGTTTATTATCAATAACAGAAAAGACTTTTCTCTGACATCCTTGGAAAGGACCTATTCATACCAGTGCATTCTATTCAGTGACCTGATTGGTAAAGGAATAGAGAAAACAAGTCCAACCAAATGGAAAGTGGCTGTTAACAAAGTGCGGAGATGGGAAAATTACTATTTGGATAAGTTTTCCTGACAGCTTCCAGTCATTTGTCAAGTGATCTTTGATTGAAAATAGGCTAATTCATATACTAAATGTGCATTTTCACTTTATAATTCTAGGTCAATGCTGATAATAAAAAGGATAGTTTTAAAATGACTTTTAGTATTATATATTAGATTCACATGTCATTTAAGTAGATTAATTTTGTTGTGACATGGACAAACAGCTATGTGTAAATATGTAGATACTTTGAGGATAGAAGGAAAAAAAGAAAAATAAGGACAGTTATTAAGAATTAAGAAATTAAGATTTCTTAAATTAAATTACAAGTTAAATAATTTAAATAACTTAATTAATTTAAATTAAATTAATTAAATTAAAGTAAATAATATTAAGAAATTCAGTTTTGTTTTAAATTAAATTACATTAAGAAATAAATTAATAAAATAAATTAAGAAATTGAGAATTAAATTATTAACAATTAAGAAAAACCAAGATGTAGACTATATCCCAAATTCATGAAGATTTAATTGAATCACATTGATTCTCATAATGGTATTAGAACAGATTATAAGAGCAAAAAAAACTTGATGGGTTCCAATAGGGATATTTCCTTCTCTTCTAGAATCTTTTCACATTTTCATAAATAGCAAAGAAGTAGTCTAAGTCAGTCAAGAGACAGTGGTAGTCACCCCCGTGAATAGGTTGGTGGGGGAGAAGTATGGTTAAATCTTTGTTTTTTACAAATCTACTTCTCTGAAAACTTTTTCTCTCCCTAAATCTAGTTAAGAATACAAATCAGAATTCCTGGCCCTTGCCTGCATTGTATTTTAAGCTGACTTATTCTGGTCAAATTTCATCCAATTACCACCAAACCTCCAATGCTTTTTTGAGGTGACCAAGAGATTTATGGATTTTGTATTTCAGGTTCCTAAAATGAGTATATTTTATTTTTGGTAGTACAATTCAGAAGAATAAAAATTAGTGGAAGAGTCCAACCAATGCTAAATAAATAGGGGTACTTTTGTGCTTAAATTTGAAACCACTATTATGATGCTCAAGCAATAATCAGCCACAATTATACACAATTATATATTCTAGCAATCCATATATTCAAAATAGCTTCCAAAGATGTCTTGTGGCTATACCCCATGAAAACATGAAATAAATATGAATACTGTGGTACAGACTCAACTTCCAAATAGGTTGCATTTGGCAGAACACTGGTCACATCCAGGGCATAATTCCATGGTTTTAAAAAATGAGGCAAAAAGTAAATCTATGAGATACTTTATGCAAGGAAAATGAATTACAATTAACACAAATTCTCTCTTGAGATCTCTGTGCTTTACTGGTCACCCTCACCTTCTTTTTTGTTCTCTTTTTTCTCATTTCAGACTTTCTATGTACCATTTCTCCCCTTGGCATTATGCTTAGACTAAATTTGCCAGTATCACCTGAAGACTTTTCTCTCTTCTAGCAATTGACACATTGGGAGATGTTAGTTTAGCTGGACTCCATATTCTTGGAAAACTCCCACAAGTTTTATTGTATATCTGTTTATCCAAAGTTTCTTTTTAAAATAGTGATATTGGTATCCTGTAAATCCATCTTTAGATGGAGAGGATACAAGTGGTTCTTGACATTTCTGCTATACCAGCAACAATAAAAAGACCTTTTGAATTTAATAATAGTCATTTCCAAACGTGTACAGTACTCTACTGTCAGCCTATGATATTTTTTCTATTTAGGGTGACTTTCATCATGGTTAGCCACAGCAAATCATCACATTTCCACAGGATGGCAGTGCATATTAATGTGCCATAGACCTTTGTGTCTTAGTGCAACCAGTGCCTCTCATTCTTAATTCATGTTTAAGTGAAAAAGAAAAATTGGCAATATGGGTTCCTTCAAATGTTGCCCAGTTTTGTTTCTCAAAAGTTCTGGCTAGGATGGCTGATGAGAGTTGCTTTCAGCAACATCTGCTTTCCCAACTTGTTAATTAAAACAAAATAAACTGGATAGCAGAGATCAGTTTTCTCAGCAGCAAGTGGAAGAATATTTCTCCCAACTACAAAAGAGAAATGGAATCTTTTAAAAGCAACATCAAACACAAATGGAGATTTAAAAAAAAAAGCCAAAGTAAAATTCTCATCAGACTCTCAATCTGAAAGTTTGTGTCCCAACTGATGTGTCTTGCCTGGAAACAACAAAATTACAAAACAAATATTTAGCATCTTCCCATTTTCATTCATATAAATTGTACCAGCTGATATGACTCATACTCTGTGAAAAATTTTGTACAGTACAGTACAAGTAAAGTACTTTTGTAACTAATCTGGCTCTAAGAATAAATCAAATCATCACATTAGATTTAAGTGGCTTCTTCTTAGTTTAAAGTGTAAAGGGGCAAAGTTTTTTTTTTTTAAATCTGGTAAGGCAATACATCTTGTCTCACATTAATGAGAGACCTGTATCTCTTGGTTATTAGAAAATAAGAGATTAATTAGGTAATTTAAAATTTATTTGCAATTATTAGGGCAATGCAAACCATCATACACTTTTTAAACTATATATTAATTTAGACCCCCTATTAAGGATTTTAAAGTTCCATATTTATGTTTAACTTCAAGTCCAAGAAAAAGCAACACAAGAGCTTATCAAGTTTTTCTTCAACTTAGTAAAGTTTGCAGCACAAGACTGTAATATTTACTGAGAAAAAAGTCGTATTATATTCAATGGAACTTTCTGCCATGCAAGAATGCAAAGAATTACAGCCTTTAATTTTGTAATACATTATACTGAGTTACGAGTGCAGTCATTTGTAGGCCCACTCAAAAGTCTGACTCAGTTCAATAGGAATCACAGCATTGCAGATTTTAGACTTTAGCATATATTTCTTTTCTTCTACATATAGTTTGTACCTTCAGGACAGGGTGAAGGGTAATGACTGAATCAAATGTGAAATTTTAAGACTGCACCTCTGTAGTTGCCCCAAAGAGTCTTTTCAGAGCAGATACTGGGGAATGAAGACTGCAGCCATAGAGCATACCTGTTCTGCTAAGAATTATCTAAGGTATTTTATTGGGAGACAGGCAGCAGTAGATGTAATACCTGGTTCCTTTTCCCTTCCAGTTCAAAGTGTAGTTTTAAAACCAATAGAACAGTCAGGACCAATCTAATCTAATTATTTCCAATAGAATGTATTCATGAGCAATATTGACCAGATTAGGCTGCAAAGAGGAATAGTTTTCCTCTTGCATGGGAGAAAAATCAATTATCTATCTAACTGGAAGCTATTTAAACAAATAGAACACAACATGTAGGATTCCAAATGATACTAGTTTTGCAAAGCAAGATTTACTGAATAAAAAACTGACAGTATTCTTTAACAAAAAAAAATTAAAATACATTCAAATAAATCTTGATCTTAGGGAATTCATTTCTCCAGCATAGTTCTCCATTTCAGTGAAATCTTCAATGCTTCCCAGAAAGGCATCCAAGTCAGCTGCCACATATCTGAAAATCTGCACACAAAATAGAACAATTCTATTTGCAGCAGTCAGTAAGTCTCCAACTTCTCATGCAAAAAGCAACATGCGAGTTGGGAAATAAAGTTCTGCTTTGATATCATCACAATTCCTAATGCTACTGTACCTAAGGTCCAGCTGACTGCTCAGCTGCCACTTCACAGCTCAAATCTCAGCTTACCTGTACAAAAAAAGTGGAAAGGAGGATGGGACCTGAGGTTTCACTCTTCCTTTTTTTGCTACCTCCTTCCAGCCTACTTTTTACACAACTTGAGATCTTTATTTTGTTTGCAGAAGACAGTGCAAACATTTTATAATGTAAGCCAAAGGGCACTGTTACCCTACCTGGTAGATTATGTTGGAGTATCCAATCTTTATTCATTTGAAATCACAGTGTTGAAACTAATCTGGAAGCTGCATGCAAAATAAGTGGAATATTAATTGCACAATCCACTCTCCTTTTGATCTCCCCCCCTTTTCTTTACTTCCTTTTTTGTTAGAAAATAAAATCAAGAAAGAAACAGACCATTTTTTTAATCAAAAGTCTGATAGAAATCTTTCAAAACTTTAATGTCTCACCAGGAAGTAAAGAGAAAGCATTATATACAGTAGTAATAGGTACCAAATGCTCAGCCCTAGATTAAGGTCTTACTCTTATAAAGTCTTATTCCAGATGCCATTCTAATCTGATATATGACTTGTAGTTTTATCTTCAGTGGCTCCCATGATATGGAAGTCCAAGAGGTTCAATTAGCTCCCATTCTCCTTTCTCGCAGAAGATGACACAAAATTCTGCATCCTACTACTCAACTTTTATTCAAATTATTTTTCTTAAGTTCAATTTGCAAAATGTAATTTACATTTGGGTTTCAAGATTTGTTTCTTTTGTTGTTTCAGATTTTGTGATGCAATGTTTTAGTACAATATTATTTTATTTTGAAAGGTTAAAAATAAAATAGCTCCAGAAAACTAATTATTTTAATTTCTAAAAGGTACCAGAAAGCAGCACTCAAGCCAGTTTACAAATGCACATGCCATTTGAGGTTCAGAGCACCATATTACATTTCATGTAAGCTCTCAGATAATAAATTACTGTTCCCAGTTGTCAAACAGAGTGTTAATCATATTTTTTCATGTTAATCACATTTTGCACATATTTGGTAAATGGTTGGACAAAGTTGTTTGTTCTCATAGGCTGAAGTCTGTTTGTGTCAGTGTGTATTAAGTTCATGTTTCAGGAGAAATATTCCACATATTAGCAATTATTTCCAGTTCTTTATAATGTCCTGAAATTGCAAAGCTCATTCTTTCATTTAAAAAAAGAGTTGGAGCTGTTTCAGGCATTCATTACAAGGTTGCCCCAAAGAGGCCCAGTAAAATAAGCAGTGCAGCTTATTTAAATAAAATTCCTGGGTCAGGATGTGCCTAACTCAAATATATTCTTCTGCTGCTCCAGTTCCAACGTTTTTATGTACTAAGTTAAATATTTTAGTTGACATTTTTCCCATAGTGAACCTCCAGATGATGATTTTTGGCATAAGTGTTCTACTACAATCAAACAGGAAGCCTGGAAGATCATGACCTGAAGGAGGAGACATATGTTTTGTTTTGTTTTTTCTTGGAAAGAGTTTTGTCTTTAATCAGGCAAAGTCAGAGAATGGAAGGTGGCAATGGGAAGATAGCTGACATGGTCTTTTTCTCATATTAATATTCCCATACCAATGTATTTTGGCACAGGAAAAGAAGAATAACTTATCTTGCAGTATGTATCATTTATGGGGTGATGATCGTATTTAAAGGGGTGGGAGAATAGGAATTTGAAAGTGATCCTTCTACTACAACAGTTCAAGTTTTTAAATACCTATCAGACATAAAAAATCTAAACTGAAGTTCCAAAGAGTTCCAATAACTCAACAAGTATGAAATTATTCAGAGGAATGAGAGTTACGACAACACTCCCACACACAGAAAAGCTGAATTCAACAATGAACCACTGATTCTTTAATTATAGTTTACTTGTATATGACATAACAGCCTGTTCCAACTCATAACACACTGTATACACCAATCCATTTCTAGTTGCGTTTTTACTAGATTGTATGCTTTTAGTCCCAATAATGTATTTGGGAGCTGTACACTGCTCAGCTGACAGATTAAAGTCCCTTCAGTCTTGGAACAAATCAAGAATCAATGTGTATGCATTTGTGTGTTGAGACCATGGGCCAAGTATATGAAGATCAGCAACGTAAATCATCCAGATTTTCAGAGCTTGCAAAAGAATTGTTTATATGCACAAGTGTAGAAATCCTTCATGCAAAAAAATGGGGGGGGAGGTCTTCTGACCAACCTGAAAACAGAATGGGTCATGTCACTTCACAACTTCCTTCATTCATTGTTTCAATCAATGGAATGTTCCCTTTAATTTGTTAAAAAACATCATTGATTCCAGTGAAAATATACCTTTAGATCATCAGTTTTCTTTTTTCTCCATTTCTGTTTTCTGCTTTTCTACTTGTTCCCTTTTCATCTTCTCTTCAAGTCTTTTTCTTTGATATACTTTTACCCCAGCAAATGCTAAGCAAAGAATTAATGTTTTAGCAGCTAAAATGTACATTAGTAGTGGAAAATTTTCCAGTGCCTAAAACAGAAAAAAAACCACTGAATTATTTTAATGTAATAATGTAAACAGAATAGCTAGAAAATGAATATTTGAATTTCTAAAACTCAAACTATTTCCTTGAAACAGCTATAATGATTCAGAAGGTCTTCGTAGTCATAGAATAGTTACAATTTTCATCACATTAACAATGCCTTATGAGGATGATCTCAGTTAAAATACTGTATAGGTACTTTATAATGAATTCTTTAAAAATTCCTTTGCTTCATGAGGGTTAATTTGTGATGGTATGAACAACAACTTATGGGACCGCCTGTTGCCACCCTCAGCCTCCAACTGACCGGTGCGTTCCCACAGGGTTGGTCTCCTCGGGGTTCCATCG
>JAEANM010000973.1:0-12934 GCA_017656035.1 Myanophis thanlyinensis
AGCCAACCATGCTGGCTCAGGAATTCTGGGAGTTGAAGTCCACGAGTCATGAAGGAGCCGTAATTGCCCACCCCTGCGTTAACTCTAACTGAAGGAGTTCGGTATCTCTCAAATGAGAGATACTTTCCTGAGAAGCTGCTACTTTTAGTTTCAGCTTAGCAATTCTTCAAAATGAAAGAAAATTGGCACTTTAGGGAAGCAGCCAAAGAGCATTAAAACATTGAAGTTTTTTGGGACACAAAATACTTGACTTTTATCATTTTGGCCATTTGGCTGTGTCAGAGACACCACCAATTACACAATATTCATTAACAGTCCTAGCTGAATCGGCTGTAAAGCATTTGGGGCCATGGCTTTTCACAAGCAGCTTGGCAATTTACTTTTTTAATTTTTTTATTTGTTAAAATCTGATCAGGGTTTTGATCTGGGCTTTGATGCTGATTTTGCATGTAGAAGAACTAGGAGGGGGAAAATTGATACACTGGTTGGCATTTTGTAATATATAAACCAATTATTAAAAGTAAGTTGTTTATTTTACCATTACGGTTTGTTACCTAGTCAGCCAGATGCTTACATGGGATTTGGCATTTTTATCCACTTATCAAATCTTTCCCTGAGGTAGGCAGATGTTGATGTTTGATGATGTAAAAAGCATTGTCACATGATGTAAGCCAGGGGCCTCCCACAACCAGCACTTCATTTCCCAATGACCCTCATCTGAAGATATTATCTAACCTGGTCATGAAACATTCAGAAACCAATCTACAAGCTCGAAGAATGAACCTCCACCCTCATAATAGAGTTATGGGTTATGACCAATTATTGAGATCACTGAATAAATCTGACATTAGGTAAAAATTCCCCTCGCACATACGTGCTAGTTTTTCCCGACTCTAGGGGGCAGTGCTCATCTAAGTTTCTAAGCCGAAGAGCCAGCACTGTCTAATGACCATTCCGTGGTCATGTGGCCGGCATGACTACATGCCAAAGGCACGTGGAATGCTGTTACATTCCCACCAAGGTGGTCCCTATTTTTCTACTTGCATTTTTTTACAGGCTTTCGAACTGCTAGGTTGGCAGAAACTGGGGGCAAGTAATGGGAGCTCACTCCATTATGCGGTGCTAGGGATTCGAACTGAAAACTACCAACCTTTCTGATCAACAAGCTCAGTGTCTTAGCCACTGAACCACTGCATCCCCTTCTGACATTACACAGTGCTAAAAAAGGGGATTTACAATTGGTCTTCAAAGAAGAAAAATAAGACTTTTGATTAAGCAGTTTAGGGAAATGAAGGAAAAAAATTGGGAAGCACTAACTCACAATGTGTATGCCTCTCTTTCTAGCAATACAACCACAACAAAACAACACAATGTAGAGTTTATCCCATGGATTCTTTTATTACTGAAACTTTCTCTTTCTCCTTGTTCTCAACCTATCTCGTGCAAAGAATTCCAAGCCGGTCCGCAACAAAGCATCATTCTGAAGAATTGCATGTTTAAAAACAAATCAATAAATATATATATATATATTAAAAATGTTTAGGGCTGAAGGTCAAGCAGCTTGGATGGCATTTTAATTTCATTTCTGCCACTGCGCTATCTTCGGATTCATATATAAAAAACATTACAGACAAACTTCACCTTTGACATTTTTTGATTTCCGACACAGAAGAATCCTGCAAGATACAGATATACTTTATACTAGACTAAAAATTGCAATCTCTGTCATCCCCCCCCATCCCCATGGTCTCAGGTCAGATAAGAGAGGAGCCTGTGCAATTCAGCGTTTAAGATATTATCTATCTCCGGGTTTTCTTTCCCGAACTCTGGCTGCAAAAGCTTAGGAATCATGGATCACTGAGCCAAAGAGCACAAGAAGGTCAAATGTTGGGATAATAGAATAATGAAGCATTTGATAGTGCGTACGCCAACTCAGTGTGCGAAATGATAAGTGCCATTTATTTTAACCCATCAAACCCGTTCTGGTGGGATTCTTTTAGAGAGCTCAGAATCTAGGATGTTGGTATTCGCCTCTGCTATAGAGAATCAGAGGTGATCTTGAGGGAAACAGGAAAGAACCACGATATAAGCAAAGAGGACTGAGACTTCCCCTGAGTCTCAGGAAGTAAATTAATATTTACTTAAATAATTCCATCGTTGGGACGGTGTCGTCTGACAGCTCCAAGGGTCCGAGCCTTCTCTGTGGGTGCACCCTCCCTCTGGAACGAACTGTCCCCGGAGATTCGGACCCTTGCGGACCTGCGGACATTCCGGCGCGCATTAAAAACCCACCTATTTCAGCAAGCCGGCCTGGCCTAGTACTTAATGGGGTATTAAATTTGTTTAAATTAGTTTTAAATATTTTTAATCATTTTCTAATCTTAACTGTTTTTTTTTTACATTGGGTTTTTTTAATTGACTGGCCATTTCTATTTGTATTTTTAATCTGGTTTTTAATTGTATATTTCTGTTTTTATTGGGCTGTGCACTGCCTCGAGTCCTTCGGGAGGGAGGCGGTATACAAATGAAATAAATAAATAAATAATAAATAGTTTCATTTATATATAGAAAAGGGCTGGGGAGAGAGGTGAAACTTGTGGCACCACGCATAGCATAGGCCTAGGGCTATACCTTCCTCCTCCCATTAACACCATCTGGAAGGTGGCCACAGAAGAAGCACTGAAGAATAATGCTACCAACTCCCAACCTCTTCAGTTGGCTCTGAAGGATATCATAACCAATGGTATCAAAAATTACTCAAATTACTCAGAGCTCAAGAAGGGAGAAAAATGGCACCAATTTATGCCCTGAGATACCAAAGGTGCTTCACAATGCTGTCTTACTGTTGCATCTTGTCCTGAACCCTAACTGCAATGGATTCAGATAATCTATTTTCTCCAGGATCCTTGGAAACTGCTGTTTGTTCTCTTGTCAGCAGCCTTCCCTAAAAAGGATCCCTCTCTTGAGGACAGAGCTGACCATCATCATCTTCAAGGCAGGCAGAACTACCCACTCTTGTAATGAGTCATTTTCCATCCTTTGGACTTATTTATGTGTCACTCTAACTAGCCAGGAGAAACATGGGTAATAGAATTTAGCATTTGAAGAACCCCATCCACTTCTTCAGAAGTAATTGGGTCAAACTTAGTCCAGATAAGAGAACAAGACTGCATCCCAGATGAAGTGCCAACCCAAAATGGATCTGAGTGACTATCTGTCAAATATTGAGTCTAATCCTCACAAGAGATTCTCCAATCTCTGCTTCTCTAGAAGGGAACAAGCCACCAAAGTCAGCTGCTGGGCATTTATTTGCAGATCCATTTAATACAAGCAAGGCAAAATAGTACCTGGATTGAAAAGCAATGGCAGTGAAGCAGTCATAGTGATTTGGCCTCTGGTCATAGTCTGGAAAATCAACAGTGAGCATGCCCATCCATTTAAAATATTCACAATGATCTTTTTATAGGTTCTACATTAGGAAAGATCATTTATTTAAACAGTGGGGGCCTTTTGGATGGCAGCTTCATGCTCCACCATTAATAGCCTAAGGAGACACATCAAAACCTATCTGTATAATATTTTCAGAATATGTAAAAATCTTTCTTATTCCTCTTCTGAAAGCATATTTGTTTAATGAATCTGTAAAAACAATAACCCACATTTCTGTATTTTCCCGACTAAATTTCTATCTCATTGATAGCATTAGCATATACATACACACACAGAGAGAGAGAGAGAGAGATGCACACACAATATTTGGCTTTATTGTTTGTGTGTGAGGTTTGTTTTTAATGTTGGTTTATGCTGATCTGGAAACTTCGGTTCATTAAAAAAAATTTCAAACTTCATATGATATAATCTGAATGTTAGACATAGAAGATAATCTTAATCCTGAAATCATTGGCTCAGAAGTTGGTATCCATCTTTGCCAATCAGCAAAAGATTGCTCTACACACCCTCATCCTTAATATCTACTGGAGTTTGTCAGAATTGCTCAAGAACAATTTCTTGGTATGTAGGTAGTCAGATATTGGTGATATTATGTATCACAAGAATGGCAAAGATGGAAGAAATAGTTTTCCTGTGGATGTGGGTGTACACACACACACACATATTATACATGTGTATTATTATACACAGACTGTGTGTGTGTGTGTGTGTATACACATTATGAGATAAATTCTTTCCAGCAGGGGAAAATGATAGGAGCCAAGATAGGAAATTTCTCTCTGACATTTCCACGTCAAAAGGAAATCATCTGAAGTGAGATGATATTTGACTGCATTCACATCTTTACCACAATAACAAGATTTCCATGTACTGGAAACTGTAACCAGGTTCTCATTTTCATAGATATTGCAATTTGGTTAATTAGAAATGATCTTCAACCTTTTCGTTCAACATGGGAAAAGAGAGTATGTACCTTTCATACATGCCCCCCTGCCCCAGTCTTCCCAAGAAATATGAAAATGTATGGGCAATAGAAAGAACAATATGTGGCCAGACAGAATGCAGAATGTTATGTTCCAGTGATTCTGATGGGGAGTTTAATTCATTTGATTCAATTTAATTCAATGAATAAAGAGGGCTTCAGAAAGAATAAAATCATTCCTGAAATAAAGTAATAAGTAAAATGAGGAGACTCTGTGACCCTGGAGTGGAGATAGACCAGGAAACTGAGATAGTTGTCCTTTCTAATAACTTGAAAGGCATAGTTTGAAAGGGGTCAGTATGTGGGCACAATAAGTGCCATTGTTTAGATAACTTAATAATAGTATCTGAGATGAATGGAATTCAGATACTATTGAGGAATGCAGGCTCTTACAATAAGGTATATTATACAATACAATGTATTATGAGAGACATTCCAGTTTAGAGGTCTTATTGTAATTGAAAATATTTTCTTTATCATTCCTATGTAACAAACCAAAAGTGCACAACCTGTAATCTTTTGCTGTTAAGGCTTTTCTGCAATTCTTTAGCAAGAAATCTAGCAAGCCCTATAGTTGTATATGCCACTTGATTCCTAATTTAAGTGAACATCTTTGCCATAACCCTGATAACAAACTTGTAGATTATATTCATAGTTTATTTTAAGTTCTGGTTAGAATCAGTGAAAGGAAGTTGCCTAATTCACAAATGGAAATGAGCTATCATATTGAATTCAGAGATTGCTCACTGAACCCAGGCTATTTTCCTGCTATTGGATATAGATCTTGCCTGGAAAAAAATGCCCAGGATAGGCATTGCTACATTAAGTAGGTTTTGTATCTGAATCAGATAAGCCAACCAGATTCACTCTTTCTGAAAGATGAGGTTATGGCAAGTGCCCATCACTCTCCAGGATGACAAAGCAACAAGTTGAAATAATTGTGATAAATACAGATGCCACATGGTGGCCAGCAGGCCAAATAATGGGGAAAAAACCTCAGAACCGGATGACTTCACAGCAGCTGTGAATTCCTGACACAAGGATAAAATGAAAATTAATGGATGATTGCCCTCTCTTCAGGAAGTTACTTTCTCATTGTGCTTTCTTGGTTTCCAAGTCAGGACTTTACCCATTAAGAAATAGCCTCCTAATCCTAAGAAAACAAACAAACAGGCTTCTGAGGTGAGAATTATATCTGCAGTATATTTCAGGCACATAAGTTAAAAACATTGGCTAACTGAAACTCTTTTGACAAGATCTAGCAGATGTGTAAATTTAAATGATATTTTAAGGGGACTCAAATGAACATAATTAGGTTGGTATATGTCAACAACATGACAAAAGTTAATTGATGTGGCTAAAATGGGCATTAAGAATTAGTTTGTGTGTGTGTGTAGGGGAGAAGAATCAAAACTCACAAGATCACCAAATTGGAACTGATAATGAGGTTTATAATTGTCAGCCCTTCAGGAGGCCCGGTCTGAAATCAGACTCTGCAAGGATTATAGGAACTTTATTGTTGTAGGATATAATAAACAGACTCTTAAAAGCCTGTCAGAGGTTTCCTCCACCTCCAGGGTTATCTTGAATTTCTTTCTCATCCCATTTTTCCCCCCAAGGATTAAGTTGAAAATTATTTAAGAGCCATGGTGGCACAGTGTTAGAATGCAGTACTGCAGACTAACTTCAGGAGTTTGATTCTGAGCGGTTCAAAGTTGACTCAGCCTTCCATCCTTCTGAGGTCGGTAAATTAGGCTGACTCTGTAAACTGCTTAGAGAGGGCAAAGCATTGTGAAGCTATTGCTATTTCTTGCATGTCTTATTTAAGATTGTCCCTGTGCTAAAACCAAAGCACATAATGACTTAAGATTTTGCAAGGTTTGAATCTAACGGATTAGTCCATGTGCCACATATTGATGTTATTCCTCAGAAGAAATGTTAGATGTGAAAGGATTGTGTATCTTTTTGTTTAGTTGCCGAATCAACCGTATCCTGGAATCTCCCAGAGGGAATGCTCTACTAGTGGGTGTTGGTGGAAGTGGCAAGCAGAGCCTGACAAGATTGGCAGCTTTCATTAGTTCTCTGGAGGTTTTCCAAATCACCTTGAGGAAAGGCTATGGGATTCCTGATCTGAAGGTGAGAGGCTTATAACCAAGAAGAGCCTAACCACAGGCTCTATGCTAGTAGGGTTTGAAATGTGGCAAGTAGTTCTTTGAATTATACCTGGAAGCCAACTGGAACCAGTGCATTCAAGGAGCTTGGGCATTACCTGACCAAGGTGTGACTGAACTATCACTGATCGTGCCACTACATTCTATACAAAAGGTAGCTTCTGAATAGATTTCAAGGGCAGTTCCATGTAGAATGCATTGCAGTAATCCAACTATGAGGCGACTAATGCATGAGCAACTGTGAGAAGGGCCTTCTAGTTCAGAAAAGATACAATAGCACACAAGTTGAATGTGTGCAAAACCCTCCTGTCTATATTTCTCACCTGCTGCCTTCAAGCAGGACCCCTGATTCTAGGAGCAACCCGAGGTTGTTCAGTCAACCCAACTGGGAAAGTGCATGTCCCATCAGGGCCAAAGATAGAAGGTCCTCAGTATTAGGAGACTTAAACACACACAAACATTCAGCCTTGCTAAAAGTGAGAGCTTGTTTCTACACTCCCATAGTATCATTGCTTCTAGGTATTGGGACATGAGGTCAACTATATAGCTCAGCCAGTTCCAGGGGTGAGATTACATAGTTGAGTACTATTACCACACTGATGATGCCTGGTTATGAATTGATGGATAATGTGTCTCTGTGACTTCATGTAAATATTAAATTAATAAATACTGTAACATAACTATAACCATAATCATAAACAAAATTGCTTGGACTTGCTATAATGAATGCCATGATAGAGTAGTCACTATAATGCCTTATAATAATTATTATAATGTATTTGTAGAAAAAATATAATTTTTGAGTTTTCAGAATGTGGTATAATCGCAACACTGAAACAGTTGTTGAAAATAATGACATTAACATTTTATGCCATGTTTATGTAACAACTACTTGCCACCTGGAATGCAAAACAGCAGGTATAAGAATAATCAAAAGAAAATAAAGGAGTAATTTTTGTGGATGTGGCAATACCCAGGGACAACACAACTGAGCAAAAAGAATTGGAAAAAGTTACAGAAGCTAGAGAGGGAACAATCAAAATAGATTATGGAAAAGATCTTGCAAAATCATCCCTATAGTTATTGGTGCGTTAGCATAACAAACACATATATTTTTATAGGAACTATGGTAAATATTTTGACTATATTAACTGCAGATTTATAAAAATGCACCTTGCACATGTTACATCTTAACATCACTTTAATAATTCCTAGTTTTCTATCTGGGATTTGAATTTCAAAAGAACATCAGTCAAATGTGATGATGAAGATTATTCCTCCTCCTCCTCCCCATTCATGAATATATATAACTATGTTACCTCAGAGTACATATAGGGTTGATTTACTTTAAAGTTGTTCTGGGTCAGAATCTGTAAATGATAAACTAAACTTGTTGAACAATAATGCTCAGCTGGAACTTTCCCAGGAAGGATATTTTTATAAGAGAGTGTCTTTTCCCCCTTTGTTTTGTGAGGTGATCTAGGACCTCACAAAAGGTGGTGATAACCTTCTTGAACGTTTAATTCATAATACCCGATTCTGCTCTAAGTTCACTTCAGAATGATAGCAGAACAAATAGCAACTGAATTTGAATTTAGCACTTTTTAAATTAAAAACCAACTTTCGAAGATGTGTTTAAGAAACATATGAATGTTCCAAGAGAGAGAGAGAGAAAGTTTCCATTACAGTAGTAGGGATTGGCCTCCTAATGAAAAGGTACTTTGTACAGGATTCTTTAATGAGAGTTATAGTATGTTGGTATGCAGAATATGTTTATGTATTAATTGTTATGTGATAGCAACGAACCCCATGATCAGCAGTGTGATTTTAAAGGTTGTAGACTTGGCTCTGAGAAACCAATGATTTTTGAATTTAATAGTACCCAAGATGACTTGAGTCTCCTGTTACAGCTGTTATCTAAAAATTGGAGTCTGAAATATTCATGTACTTACAGGCTGACTTAGCAGCACAATGTATTACAGCAGGAATGAAGAATGTGGGCACTGTCTTTCTTCTGACTGATACTCAGCTGGCTGATGAGAGATTCTTAGTTCTGGTAAATGACTTGCTAGCTTCAGGTATGTATTCATAGTAATTTAAATTTCATTTATAGGAAAAAGGAAACTAGAATTGTGAAAAACTTGCCCCAGAATACCAGAGTTCACATAACATGCTGGCTAGACTGAAATGGAATTGGTTGGTTGTGGTTCAGCATGTTGTGGGAACCTGGCCTTTGGATTAGCATGTTGTGTGCCCCGGGTATTATGCTGAGGATATAATTGAGGATAGGACACAGGATCTTATGTGACTATACCATGAAGCTAACAGATGTATACAACAAATTTACATGCAATTCCAGCTTCTATTCTTGCACCATTATTTGCCACGTAGCATTTCCCACCGCTCTTTCTCTGTTTATATGCATATGCATTTCTACTTAGAATTCTAAATTTGGGGTGTTCCATTTAGAGTACCAATTCCAACTTCCTGATCAGTGCAGAATCCAGATTGAAGCATCATAAACAAGTGAATGTATGCCTCTCTGGTAATAAATTCTAATGTTAAGCTGCTCTTCAAAAATCTGGAATCTGCCTTGCTGCAATTTAAATCCATTACCTTTGGCACAATAAAGTATAGTTTCTGATCTTCTGCATGACAGCTTTTCATGTATTTGAAAAGTGGTATCATATATTTGTTCACTGTTCTTTTTGTAAAGGCTAAATGTTCCCAGCTACTTCAATCTCTCTCTTCATAAAACTTACAGTAACTTCTAAGCATTGTGCTTCTTTAAACCAATTCCAGTTTGTCTAAATTCTTCTTCAAATGTAAGGCAGGGTTTAACTAATACTAAAGGGAAACAATTCTTTACTTCTTAATTTTTAACTGTATATTTATAGGCCACCAACTCCATTTAGAGTCATGTAACATGTAACAAAAATTTAAATTTCTATATCTAAACAATAACACATCAATCATGAGATCTAAAACAATAGGCATCAACATTAAGCCATCCATGACAATAAGCTAACAAATATCAAAGAATAACAACTCAAATAAATTATAATACCTATATAACTACATCTATAACAGCAGCATATTACAAAATAAGACAATATTCAACCTCCGAAGTCCATCAGGAATAATTCAGTGTTTAATACTTTCTGGAAGATCATACAGTTAGGCATGAATCTGATACCTGCAGGGATGCTGTTCTATAATAGAGACTCTACATAGGAAAGGCCACCAAACTGAATTCTTTTCTCCTGTATCCACTAACTCAAACTGCTCACTCAAAAAGGTATAGAGCCATTGAAAAATTTCCCCAGTCTCCAATCCTTGTAAGCAGTCGTGACTGATGATATCAAATGCCACTGAGAGATTCAGGAGGGGTGGAAGCATGCACCACCTCCATCTAAATGAGGAGAAAAGTAATTTGTGTGATCAATAATGTTTCTGTTTCATATTAAGCCTTAATATCGACAGAAAAGGATTCAGTCAATCCATTTCTTCTGTGGGCCTTTGTAACCATCAAACTGCTAAGTAGCACCTAAGCCACAATGGTGCAGTGGTTAGAGTGCAGAACTGCAGGCTACCTCGGCTGACTGCTAGCTGACTACAATTTGGTAGTTTGAATCTCACCAGGCTCAAGGTTGACTCATTGGAGTCCACAGGCCAAAAAGAGTCCCAGCCAAGATTGCAGGATATTATCCCAGTCACAAGTGCAGAAAAGGGATCCAGGAAAGGGAAATCTGTGATACGTTATTAACAAAGCAGTCACAGTACAATTTTTAGGCTGGAAGATGCCCCTCAACCACATAAATATAATGGTAGCTGTTACTGAGCAAAATTGGTTTTTTTTTCTGTTTCTGCCTTAGTTATAAGGCAAATTACTGTAACTAGAGGCCAGCAATAATATTCTCCAGCAATTTTTCCATTGTGTGATAGAGATGTATCATTTTTTTCATTTCTTAATTCCTTTGTCTTCTCAGCCCTTATATTTCATCACTTATAGGTGAACTTACTACAGAGCCCTTGAAAATAAAAGAAATGAATTTGTTTACTTCTATCAATAGTCTTTTCCTTTGTCCTCAGCAAGATAAGGAATGCTGCAGATACAGAATTTTGTGACAAATCAAATGTTATCTTGTGTTTCTAGGAGAAATTCCTGATCTTTTTCCTGATGAAGAAGTAGAAAATATCATAAGTAATATGAGGAATGAAGTAAAAACTCATGGCCTGATGGACACGAGGGAGGCCTGTTGGAAATTCTTCATTGATCGGGTTAGACGACAACTCAAGGTAGGACCTGCTCTTTTTTGTTGTGCGATGTTTCTGAAGATGATCTTTATAAAATTTATCTCAAATCAATGAAGTGTTGTTGCTCCAATCAATGCTGCGTTTGGGATGTGTGTGTGTGGGAAGACAGATATCTGTATCTTGGATAACTCAAGAATGATAACCACATTTTTATGCAGAAAAATAATAGAGAGTAGGCTGAGGTGCTGTGCCTTACTGTTTCTGGGTTGCTCTTTTTGTTGGAAAGGTGACTTCAGTGGTACCTATTGTTCTGCACAGGTTTCTGACTATAGCAATACTTCACAGTGCTTTACAACATTCTTTAGGAAATTTACAATCTGGGTCCTCATTTTACTGACCTCGAGTGAGAAGGATGGAAAACCGAGTCAACCTTGAGCTGGCCAGGATCGAATTCCTGGCAGTGGGCAAAGTTAGCTGGCAATACTGCATTTCAACTGCTATGGGACCACGGCTAGAAAGATAATCTGCAAGAACTATGTAGCTAGTGAAGGATTTCTTTGTGTTCCCACTTCGTGTATCATTCTTTATCAATAGACAGAGAACCTCGATGGCACAGTGGTTAGAGTGCAGTACTGCAGGCTACTACTGCTGGCTGTTGGCTACCATCAATTTGGCAGTTCAAATCCCACCAGGCTCAAGGTTGACTCAGCCTTCCATCCTTCCAAGGTGGGTAAAATGGGGACCCAGACTGTTGGGGGCAATATGCTCACTCTGTAAATTGCTTAGAGAGGGCTACAAAGCACTGCGAAGCAGTATATAAGTCTAAGTGCTATTGCTATAAGAAACTAATCCTAGTATTGTTTCTCTCTAACTTGGTTCCCAAATATGCAAGCATGGAGCTCTCGTTCTTTGCCTTTCCTCCTAGTGGGATGTAGTTAGTTAGATCCTAAGCTTTGCCTATTTCTATTTTGTGTATGCTTCAAAAAAAGTCACTTTTCTGTTACAGTTGTACAACTCTGTTTCACTAATAATTGCTCAGGGAATATTCTCACTCCCAAGAATGCTCATGTGCACAAGCAAAATGGCTTCATTTCAACAATTTTGAGCCATGCATCTTGGAAAACCTCAGAAAATCTTGAAAGATTTGAAAGTCATAAAGCAAAGACCTTCTTCCTTCATAATTCTGTTCGCATTATTTTCCTCATTGCTTGTTCTACTTTCCTCAGGTGGCACTTTGCTTTTCTCCAGTGGGGAACAAACTGAGAGTTCGTAGCCGGAAGTTCCCAGCCATTGTGAACTGTACAGCAATTGACTGGTTCCATGAATGGCCTCAGGAAGCTCTGGAGTCAGTCAGCCTGCGCTTCTTGCAAGGGACAGAAGGTATCGAGGTAAATGAATATTAGGAGCACGTCAAATGCTTTCTCTCAACTGCAAGGCTGAAGAGCTGTTTAATTTGTAAGGCAAATTTGGTGCTTCTGGCACCTTATGGCTGCAGGCAAAGAGGAAAACCTACCTCACTCCATCTTTACATAAGTAGTGTGTACTTATGTGCAGATGTTTTCCACCAGTGTGATGTAGTGGTTCAGGTGTTGGATTAGGACTGTGGAGACCAAGGTTCAAGTCCAGCTTCAACTATGGAAGTTCTCTGGCTGGTTTTGGTCTGGTCTCTCACTTCCAGCCTGAGTCACAGGTCTGTAATGTTTGGGGGAAAAAAAGAAAAGAGGAAGGGCAATGTAACCTGCTTTGAGTTCCTAAAGGAAAAGTTGGGTATTAATTGGACAAATACTACATGCATAAAATTGATATTTTGAAGTTATAAATAATTTAGTCCCTTCCAGCTCATTCTCTATTCTATTCTATTCTATTCTATTCTATTCTAGTGCAATCCAATCAAGTTTCACTTATCATATCAAAATCAGGAAATTATTGATAAGGAGTTTCATATATTTTCTAGAATATTACCAGTATGTATTTCAATTTGGTAATCAGTGCTTTATGTAAGACATATCCATGAAATTTAATCAAATTGCTTTGTTATTTAATTTGAAATAATTTCTCTTTTAACATTGTTCTT
>JAEANM010000973.1:12944-30577 GCA_017656035.1 Myanophis thanlyinensis
ATCATCATCATCATCATCATCATCATCCTGAACAAGCCTCCTGTGAAAGAATCTATCAGCAAGTTCATGGCTTATGTTCATACCAGTGTTAATGAGATGTCTTATTCTTACCTGACTAATGAACGTCGTTATAATTATACCACCCCCAAGTCGTTCTTGGAGCAAATCAAACTGTATCAGAATTTGCTACTTAAAAAGAGAAAAGAGCTAACAGCAAAGATGGAGCGACTAGAAAATGGCCTACAAAAGCTCAGCAGCACATCAGCACAGGTGAGAAGGCTCCTGTTTTAGCCGGAAGGCTGAAGTCTTACGCAAACATTCTAAAGCAAAGTACAGAATTATCTGTGCAATGCTAGCAGAGAGATATTTGCATTCGGCTGTATGGACTCTTGTTGGATTTCATGGTACTGCCCCATGAGTTGTAGTGAGATGTTAATAAGCAGGTAACCTTTTTGATTGGAGGGACATTACATTTAGAAAGCCATTTTATTCTTTGCCATTTTCAGTCTTGATGTTTCCTTATTCTGCTCAGCAGGAACTGGAGATGTGTTGCTTTTGTTCCTGGAAAAAGAGAGATACTGGCTTGGTCGACACATCTTACTTGGCCTCAACATTTTGTTGTGCTTGATTTTTATTTACATTCTTTGATTTTTATTTACATTTATTTACATTTGTTTAGCAATGCTTTCACACACACACACACACACACACACACTATCACCCTTGACACCAATGCAGGCCCTTGCTTTTTTTCCTATGGTATGTTTCAGCTTCAGTGCCCCAATAATCAGTGAGGAACAGTTCTTTTGTTCCTACATTCCTTTGTATGCCTGTTGAAACCTTGTAGAGGAAGGACTGATTTTATAAGGGGAAGAAAGTATTGTATTGTATAAGAATAGAGTAGCAATATTTCAGTTTAAAGATGGGTTTAAAAGCAAAGGAAGTTTGCAGTACTGTGGACAGGGGGTGAAAAAGCAAGAAGAACAAGATTCATCTAGTCAAGCAGAATTCAGTGGGGTGCCAATTGGGGGTTGAATGGAGCATGAGTTTCTAGGGACTTAAGAGGCCATCATTGCATCAATTGCAAGATTGGAAACAAACAAACCATTGGCAGGGCACCAATTGGACCTGGGGCTGCCACCAGAATAGAACTAATCAGCAGAGGTAATCCACTCTGATGGTCTTGTTGGAAGAAATGTCCATCTGGGTTCAGTTCCAAGTGGGGAGAAGACACTAGAAACATGAAGACTGCTTGAAAGGATGCTTTATTGGTGGAGCAGGCTTGAAGTCCTGGGTGAAAAGGGCAGAGATGATGAGAGTCCCTGGGTTTTATGCCCTCTGTTGGGCTATGACCTTGCTTCCTGTTCCTGTGGCAAGGGCAAGTATCCTGATTGGTTGTAGGCTCCCATGTAGTCCTGAGTCATGATTCAAATTTGGTTGAAGCTTTTGTCTGTGCCATGTGGTCAGTTGGGCAGTCCTATAATGTCCTGAGGGTGAGGGCCTTTTATGTTGCAAATAAAGCTAGCTCAGACTTTTGTCTTCCAAATAACCAAATTATCTGCTGGGGGCAGGGAACTGGGGCTGAGTTTCTGTCTTAAGATCTCTATTTCTTTTTTAGGGGAAATATTCTGCCCTTTAATATTTCCTGGAATATGTCAGGTCAGAAAAGACAGTTCTGATTCAAAGCTGGAAATCATATGCTTTGGATGCATTTTAGTAGGCTATAAGTGGGAAGGTTGTCCTTTCCTACATTCAGGAACCAATGGGTGACTTAAATTGGAAAAAGGCCAAGCAGAAAGTGTGTATCTGTCCAGAGTAAGTCTTTTAGCATCTGTCTAAAGATTATTTCTCTCAGTAGGTCATGAGATTTTAAGTCAGTTCCATTGGATTTAGGCCCCCAAATATGAACAGCCAGAAATCCCCAAACCAATTTTATATTATGGGTAGTTGCTTCCCGACCTGGCATATGGAAATCTCTGGATTTCCTCTGAAGGGAATGTTGTAAAGACACACCACCAACAAAAATCTATAAGTGTGGATTGAGATCCCTGCTCTATCAGGGATCAGATCCCTGCTCTATCAGGTGAGATCACCTTTCACTCTTTTCTCAAAGCGGATCTTCAGGATAATCATTTCCAAACCTATATGGCCTTTAAAAGCACCCTTTTAATTTGTTGCAAATGTTGCTTTCATAATCTTATAAGTTAATAAGAATTAACCTAGTTTAAATTTGAAGAAGAATGCTATGAAGGAAGAAGTGAAGATTCAAATAGGGCATATTTTGAAGCACTTTTCAGGCAGTTTATAAATTGTAATTTATCTGAAAGCACCACTGAGCTTCCTTGGTCTGATTCTTTTCTGGTTTCTTGTCGAACATAATTGTGGAGAACAATCTCCTTTGAATGAGATACTGCTTTACTTTGGAAGCAGCCAGCTTCTGATTTGCAACTTTGAATCACTACTCAATTTGTTCCTTAGCTGATCTAGCTTTAAAACATATGTATTTTAAAATAAAACTTTGAAAAACTTTTGACCAGTCAGAATAGTCCTGGGTTTTGGGGGTTTTTTTTGGAGGGGGGGGGGGAAATAACCTTTGCTTCTTTTCCTTCTCCTTTGTTGCAACTATTTCCTTATTTCCAGAAATGTTTGAGGTTTTATTCCTCTTTTCTCCTGTGAACATGAGACGTGCTGGGAAAGAGAATTCTTTGGGCAACCACTTTATTTTTAAGCATGCTTCCTGCAGTGAATGAGAGGTTACCTTGTACTAGTCTTTCTGTATGTGTGGCAACTTGTTGGCACTGCTTTTCTTAAAAAAAAAAAAAAATCACCGTAGGTTCCACACTCTCCTGCTATACCAATTAACTGCCAAGCTTTCTGATGTAGTATATTACGATCTGATGTTTGGCACAGACAATTGGAATTGAAAGGCATGCTGGCATTCTCCTTCAAGCTCTTAATTTAGAGTATGGGTTTTCTTTCTATAAACTCCAAATCACAAGGCTTGCTTAAATGCAGTGTGCTTTTTCTTCTCCTTTCCATCTAAGGCTTCTCAAAGCAGGCAGAAGTTCCCCTTTTTCTAACAAAGCAAACTGTACACATTAATTAGTTACAATTTGGTGATTATTACAGATCATCTCCACCAAGTCAAGTGAGATTATTTGCTTCAGTTCTTCTCCCAGTTCTGCCTATAGACAGGGAGCTAGCAGGAGCAGGAATATTTTTGGATTTGTATGTTATTTCTGCTCTTTAAAAAAAAAAAAGGGCTTTCGTTGCCCTGGTTACTAGTCAGCCTCTTTGTGTGTGCCAGTGTTGTTAAACCCTGGAGAAAAATGGACTTGTGAATAGTGATGACAAAGTTGGGCTGTTAACCAGATTGACATAAAACCATAACATCAGCGAAGCCAAGCGCAAATCTGCCTTTTACTAACTGACTACTTTCCTTAACATTTCCTAAACCAGAGCAACTAATAGTCAGTCTCCCTTGATGGCACACTTCACCTTGTGTGTTGCTATTTTCAGTGGCAGTGAATTGTTCTGTGTCGGAGAACCATTGGGCTGATCAGACTGAGTCAACTGCTTTGCTTCTACTGAAGCTTCTTCTGGCATGTGCAGAAAATACATCAAAGGTACACTTGCCCAAATCTTCCTTAAAGCAGAGTCAGCCCTAGGAATGATTCTCAACAGGCTTTTCTTGTAAGTTAGAGCTCCAATTTGAAGGCTTTTTATATAGTTGATAGCAGAATTTATTCCAGACAGTTGTGTTAGTTGGGGTTCATAATTCACTCCCCCACAAATCTTGGTTTATACACCACAGTGGCGGCTTTTGCCTCAATTAAGTCCTGACCGAGGCACATGATGGTTTAGTAAACTGTGTTAAATCACCCAATGGATACCCACTTCTTTTGATAATATTTTTTTCCCAAACAAGAGATATAATTTTGAATGTAATACTTGGGAGCAAAGGGGTGATGTAGTAGAAGGGCACTTCCATATTCTCAATCCCAGCCTCTTGAATGTCTTTGTCTGCCTTGCAGAGACAAATATACATTTGAAACTTTCTCAGGGGGTAAAAAAAACAACAACCCAGCTTTATTTGGTGAATTAAAAGAGGAAAATGTTAGGCCAGGAAGCAGAAGTGCCACTGTTCCTGCTGCTTCTACACTCACAAATTGCTCCCCACTGGGATAATCTCTTTAAAACAAAAAGAAAAAAATATTGAAGAAGTATTGTCACACACTGTGACATGTACTATGTTATTTGAGCATAAATATTGTCAGGGTTTGCTTTGTTCTGAAAAAGTTTTCCCTAGAGTTTCTGTCCGTAAGACCAATACTTTTGTTCTGTTGCCTTTTCTTACATCCATTTTTAATAGACCAGAAAAATTGCATGTTTTTTAATAGCTGGCCTTCCTCCTTTTGTTGTTAAATCCTACTGTATGCTCTGCAGCGTTGTGAAACTTTTAAAAATATGATTTCTTTCTCTACTTTCTTTATATATTATGTCTCTTCTTACAAGTAGAGAAAGAGGTGATGGCAACTTTAGATTTCTCTCTTTTCGTGTACCTGATCTATGGATTTGGTAGAGCCTTACAAATCAAAACCTCGGTGCCTCATCAGAATATTTAAAACCTGATAAACATTCCATTCATATACACATTCACTATCACAATGTTATTTTATTTGGCCTGAAAATTATGAGCTGTATCTGAAATCTGGGAAGAAAAAAGCATTTCTTCATTTTTTTCCCCCAATTGTCCAAAGATCTATAAAAAATGAAATGCTGCCACAGAGTTTTGCTGATTGAAGTGCTTATCCCCGTCCTCCAAACAAAGAGTAAATATGTCTCCTATCAGAAGAACGGGACTGGAGAACAGATTAACTGTTCAGCAAAGCTATAGATCATGGGCAGGGCGCCATGTAGTGAGAGAAACTTGTAAGTCTGAATGTTCTCCTCTCCTCCCCCTTTTATCTTCATGTGAATTTTGTGTGTGTGTGTATATCTTAGACATTATCATAAATTTTTACCTTCGTATAAGCTTAAGCCATATTTATCTGTTTGTTGCGTTGGTAATATATCTTTCCTCTCTCCATCCAGTCCATCCTTTTTACATTTTTCTATGGGTTACAGAACAGAGATGACATTAGACACATTTGTGTGGCTGGAGGGCTCAGGATGGAGGTGGTGTCACTGTCCAGGTCCTTCTGGATCCCTCAGTCATGATACTATCGAACATGGTATTCTTCTGGATTAATTTCAGGGATTCGGAGTGGGAGGCATTGTTTTGCAGTGGTCCTCCTTTTTCCATTGGTGCTGATGATGTTACCTAGTTTGGGCAATGGAATGTTATTGTCTACAAGACAATAACAAAAGCTCAGAGAGCACCAAGATTTTTAATTGATTTGTCATAGGTTTTAGTAATAGGTTTTGTTGTAAACTTGAGAACAAAATGGGTGACCATATACCGTATTTTTCGGTGTATAAGACGCACTTTTCTACATCCTAAAAGTGGGTGAAAATTGTGGTGCGTCTTATACATCGAATACAGCCATCAGATATGTTCCCAGCCCCCAGAGGCATTTTTGCAGGGCTCCAGAAGCCTCTGCAGGGCTCATTTTTGCCAAAAAATGGATGAAAAATGGGTCCTTTTTTTGGCAAAAATGAGTCCTGCACAGGTTTCTGGAGCCCTGCAAAAATGCCTCTGGGGGCTGGGCGGAGGGAATAGAAGATGCCTGGTGGGGTTGGGAGGCCAAAAAATACAAAACAAATCAACAAAAAAAATCCAGAGTGAAAATCAGGCTGGTTTTAACTTCCCAACCCCCACAAGTGTCTTGTATTCCCAGCCCCCAGAGTATTTTGCAGGGCTTCAGAAGCCTCCACAGTGCCCATTTTTGCCAAAAAAATAGATGAAAAATGGGCCATTTTTTGTGAAAATGAGCCCTGTAGAGACTTCTGGAGTCCTGCAAAATGCCTCTGGGTGCTGGGTGAAGGAAATACAAGATGCCTGGGTGTGTCCGGAGGCTAAAAATGGCCCATTTTTCACCTGTTTTTTGGCCTCCCAACCCTCCCACACATCTTATATTCCATCTCCCCTGCCTCCAGAAGCAATACTCTTCATTATTCTCTTTCACTCTTCTTATTTTCTTCCCAGAATCACTCACCATATAAATAGGAAACCATTCACACCATAAATTATCTATGCAACTTATAGATCCTACCTAAGTCTGCAATACTACTGTGAAGAGTTGATGTCACATTTGTTCACATAATGATTGTAATTGTAGTTTGGTTAATTAGCTGTATATTTACCAAATTTCCAAGATTTGTGGTAGCAGTATGATATATAAGCTGTAGACAGCATAATAGTTTGAATAAGAAGAAAATGGACATGGGGTACAAGCTTCTCTTTAGATAATTACACACATCCGTTTTGAATGCGTTATCTTTTATAACATTAGCTAATTTTGCCAAGGTTTAATAGGCAAAACACCCATCCTTTCCAAATACAACTTTTTTTTTTCTTATTTTCATTTTCCAAAATCTAGGTGCATCTTATACTCCGGTGCATCTTATACACCCAAAAATATGGTAAATTTGAGAAATAAGTAAAATAAGTAAAAAAGTAAGTTTCACACAAAAAATAAAAAATAAATTCTATTTCTTAGAATAATTTAAAGCCTTTAGACATTATCTAGTCCAGATTCCTAAGAGCACTATTCCAAGTACTTTGCTGTCTCCAACAGTAGCACTCAAGTTTAAAAACCAGAACAATCTCCCTGGAATCCGAGGCTGGCATATGCTGATTTATTTTTGGCTCAATTTTCACTTTTCTAGTGACTCTGACTGTTACGAGCCTACTTGATAAATTTTCCCCTTCCTGGAAAATTTATGCCAGTGAGGCTTCTCAAGTGCAGCTCTCTTGGCTGAGAGGTTTCCAAGAGCTAGAGATGCTACTCGGCAACAGGCATTTGACGTAACCTTCCAAGTAGAGCAGGGCGAATTGGGTCACTGACTCTGGCAACATATAAATAGGAAACTATTCACACCACAAATTATCTATGCAATATTACCTGTCCAGCCTGTTGACAAGCTTTTTTCTTAGATCATTTTAATGCCTTGCCCTTTGCAATCTTGGAGGAAAAATGTTATTAATAACCCTTTTGCAGAGCAAACGTACCCTGGAGGAACCAGAAACTCTTAAGCTTATGCTTTTCTTAGACCTATTTTCCATAGCAACTTGCACCCTATCTTTATAACTCCACTTTCTACTAGTAGTCTCACTAGTTGGGAGCATGGCTTCATTTGTTTCTTACGGTTGGGCAGGAACCATATCGTCTTTAGGGAAGTTGCAAATTATTTTTTTTGACCTCCATTACTTTATGCCGGAAACCATCCCTTTAAGTGTTAGGACCTCACAAATGGACAAGTCAATGAAAAAAAATGTGTTTTAGATTCTTTAGGGTTTTAGCCCCCTGCTATATTTCACCAGTCACCTGATTCTAACAAGGTTTATATGCATTTACATACACACACACACATACACAGCAATTTAGTATTAGAAACATTATCATTTTTTAAAAAAATCACAAAATACTCTTCTAATCCTGTTTGTTAAAATCCCTTAGTATTTTATAAATTCCCTTAGTATTTTATAAATTACCTTTATAGTATTACAATGCATTATTTTATTAGCTTCTATTGGTTTTAGAAAACATCTATTCTTTTTCATTTGAACCTTGCATCCTGTGTGTGTGTGTAAAGGTTTCTGACTGGCTTTCCTTTGTCTTTGCTCCAGGTAGATGACCTGAAGGCCAAACTGGCAGCTCAGGAGGTGGAGCTGAAGCAAAAGAACGAAGATGCTGACCAGCTGATTCAGGTGGTGGGCACAGAGACAGAGAAAGTCAGTAAGGAGAAGGCCATTGCTGATGAGGAGGAGCAGAAGGTGGCCTTGATTACCGAGGAGGTCCAGCAGAAACAGAAGGACTGTGAGGAAGATTTGGCACAAGCTGAACCTGCCCTTGCCGCTGCCCAGCAAGCCCTGAACACGTTGAACAAGGTACTTACGGAGGATGGAGTCACGTTTCCTAATATCCTGCTTAGCTAGGAAGATCTCTACCCTCATACAGAGAGAGCCATACCTTCATGTGGCATGTTTCCCTTCACTTGTGGTGACCAATTGATGTAAAAGCACGCATGAAGAAGGGAACAGCCTCTCTTTATTATTTCATTATGAACTCGTCCTCTGTTCAGAAAAAAGCTGCTTTGGTTTCATATACAGGTAGTCCTCAACTTTTACAATCACACTTTCTGTTGCTAAGCCAGTATTTCTCAACCTTGGCAACTTTAAGATGTTTGGACTTCAACTCGCAGAATTCCCCAGCTTAACATCTTAAAGTCGCCAAAGGTGAGAAATACTAAGCAATGTGCTTGATAAGTGAGTTGTACCTGATTTTAGAACCTTTTTTTGGGGGGGCATGGTTGTTAAATGAATAACAGCAGTTATTGAGCGAGTCACACAGTCATTAAGAGAATCCAACTTTCCTCATTGATTTTACTTGTTGGAAGCCAACTAGGAAGGTGGCAAATGATGATCACATGATCCCCCTGGGATGTTGCAGCTGACAGAAATATACATGATGGTTGCCAAGCACTCTGATTTTGATAATGTGACAATGGGGATGCTATGATGGTCTTAAGTATATCAGGACCAGTTGAAAGTCACTTTTTTCAGTGCTGAAGTAACATCAAACGGTCACTAAGTGAAGTCAAGGACTATCTGTAATAATTTTTTTTGCTCATGGACTTAACATTTAAAGCTGGACTTTTCAATAGGCATTTGAATTGTTTTATATACTTTCTGACATTTAGTAGCAATAGTCTTTAGCTTAACAGCATCGTTTACAAATTTTCATAACATAAAATGCACAGAGCTAGAGCTGAATGTTTCTCCATCCCAATGAAATCTCATTTTTTAGATGCTGATTACGTTTCTCATTCATACCTTTCTTTGTGAGTTGTCAATGAAAGATCTTAATTCCACATTGCGTACCTATACATGAATTCATCTCTTGAACTTAAGACCCATTCACAGGATTTGAGTTTTACTACTCAACTTGACATGGTACACTTAAGCGAACCTGTTTTTAACCACTGATTCATTTTTCGTGAATCAGTAAAGACCACTTAGCATGATAAGCACCTCGAAAGTGAACTCGTTGAATGTAAGAAATAATCCCGTAAAGCACAAACAGCTCCTCTGACCTTTACTTTGCACAAAGCAGGCCACGGGGGCAGAATTGCAGCCTCCTACATTGCCTTCCTGTTAGCAAGACTGACTCATGAGCTCCAGGCACTGAGAGGCATGATTGAGGGCTGCAGTCTGCAAACTCCACTGAGAATGAACTTCTGTTAGAAATGGAAGTTGTGTGACATCACGCTGGGGAAGCTGTAAGATGTCAAAGGAATTGAATGGCAAAGGGATGAACAGGGAAGTGAGCAGGGACAGACATGATGAGTGACTTTGAGATAGCTAACAGGTGGGTAGGCTCTGGGCCACTTGGAAGATTTCTATGGACCACAGCTGAAAAACCATTAGTTTGAGGTAATCTAGTGGGCACTTACATAGACAATTCATTGTAGAAATTGGAGTGATCTAAATCAGCCGTCTCCAACCTTCTCAGTTTTGGGACAGGGAGGAAGGGAGAGAGGATGGTTATGCATGAGTGGAAGCTCCATTTGCACAAGTGGCAGGCACACACACAGACTGCTTGCACAAATAGAGCTGTGTGCACGCACGCTCGCCCACCCGCTGCGCACGTAAATGGAGCTGCTTATGCACACTCGGCTGCCACTTCTGTGGTCCAGTTCTAAACAGGGGCATAGTCCGGTGGTTGGAGACCCCTGATCTAGATAACTCTTCCCAAAAACTAAAGTATCAAAATATCTTGCTTTAAAATTAGGCTTCTATTCAGGGAGTCAGTTTGGAAAAAAATGTTGCAAATATTACTTGAAAAGGTGATTTCGGGGATCATTTCACATCAGTGAACTACTTCAGCCAAGCAATAGGGAGAGGAGGTGATTTGAAAATTGCTACTTTATAGTGGGCTTAATATGGCTGATGTGGGGAAGTTCCTTAAACCAATGTTGATATTCCATTAGCTGTTCATCAGCTGAATTGGTCCTTGATTGTGTGTATGAGTCAGCTAAATTACCCCTCCCTAAAAACACAGGCAGCCGAGAAACAAATACACAAACAAAAATAGGTGGCGACTAAGCAAAAGTATGAAACAGTGGCAATTTTCCATTTGCTTCTGTACAACATCTCATTAAGGCAAGATTAATGGGAAGCCTGAAGCTTCCCTGGAGACGAAGGTGGCAGCATTTGCAGACACTAAACGCCACATGCTCCTTCTCACCTGCATCCGAGAGTTTAGCCCATCAATTGACATGAATGATTGGCTGTGAATGTGTGTTTATTCATAAGTTTCAACTAGTAATCCAGTTCTAGTATTCCCGTGCTTTTTAATGAAGCACACCAGGGGAAAATATCAGCATTGCTTTTTAACTAAAACTAATGAAAAATACAGACTGTCAGGAAAGGAGAAAGGGACGAGATAATGAAATAGATTGCTTGGACTTAGCTTCCAATTGGTTAGCACCTGGCTTGGTATTGTGCCGCTTTATGGGAATCTGTACTCTGCTGCAAATATTTTCTTGGCTAAAAAATTAATGCCAAATATAAAAACATTTTTGGACTATTAGAGTTCCTTTTAGGCCCATATTGGACATTTGGATGATAATCTTAGAAGTTCAAGATAAACTCAAGAAGACAGTGCCTGGTAGACATTCTAAGACTGGAATACTGTTGCTTCTACTACTCAGGCAGATGCCTTTTGGATATGGGGATCATAACTCCATAATTTGCAGCCTGTTTATTTATTCATAGCTGAATGACATTAAGAGAGAAAACAAACATAAATCCTCACTAGCAAATTTAATTGAAATGTCGGGAAGGCCAGCCTCAGGTTACAGAAAGGCATCCATTAAGCAGGAACAACCCAACCCAACCCCAACCCCAACCCAAACCCCCAAACCCAAACCAAAAATCAGGGATTTTCTGACCACCAAAAGGATTGTCATTAAGCATAAACGTAGGACTGAGCTACAAAAATTGAGGCCCAGGTCAGTGTTCTAACAAACAGATTGTACAACAGGGACACTGAAATTTAGGGTCCAAAAGTGGTTAGAGCAATAGAACCAGAGGTGACTTTCAACTAGTTTGCACCTATTTGCTAGAACCGGTTGTTAACTTTCTAAGCAATTCAGAGAACTGCTGGTTCAGGTGGTCGTAAGGGCAGAGAACCGATTGTTAAATCATTTGAATCCCACCACTGAATAGAACAAAATATCTGCTACAAGGGCTCCCTTCTGAGAGGGAAGACAGACACGAAATAGCAGTTAAGAAGTTCTTGCTTTTCACCATCCCCATTGCAGCTTCTCCATTTTGATATATTATTTCTAACAAACTCAAATTATTTATTAATTTTTACTATCTTTGGTATCTCTTGCAAATCTCAGCTCCTTCTGAGCTTTAACATTTTTCACAAAGTTGCTACAGGCTTTGGAGATTATCTTGTATTATTTATGATATGCTTTTTTCCATTTCCTAGGCATGCCCCCTTTTTTCAGTGTTTTCAGAGAGTTCTGCATGTATCCACGTTGGCCTTATTACATTTTCCCCGTTTTTCTTACAGGAATCATTTGCAATGGCACTTTCAGGATCTGATTTCTCAGAATGTCCTATTCTTCCTGGATACTTTTCTCCTTCAGGATTTGAAGCCCCTGGATTTGAAATAGCTTCCTTCTCAGCTTTCAGAGTTTGCTATTCTAATACCCAATATGCAGACCTGACTCTCTTCACTTCCTCCTCCAACCTGACGTCACAACTTTGAGGATAATACTTTCCCACAGGGTGGCAGTCACATTCACTTCTTCACCCAATTCTTCCCTGTTGGTGAGATTTAGATCCAGGGCAGCAGAACCCTTTGTTCTTCCTTCCACTTCTGACAAATGAAGTTCTTGTCAGGAAAGAGAATAATTTGTTGGCAAATCCCCAGCAGATGTCAGGATAACTGAACCTCCCATTATTAGCATTGCTGCATGCCTTTCTGAAAGATTGGCCAACTGATGCAGAAAGACCTCATCTGTTCTTCTGCATGCCCAGGTGGACTATAATAAATTATCACAATGGGATTGCCTCCCCCCCACCTCTTTTATTCTAACCTAAATACTTAACCGTGCTCTGATTAACGTATTTCTATACAAGGGTATGTTTTTTTCTTTACATACATACATGCAACTCCCCTCCCCCTTTTCTTTTAGATCTGTCCCTGTAGCCTTCTGTTGCTATGTGCCCATCATGAATACCATCACACCTGGCTTCATATTTTGTCTTCTCAAAACAGGATTTCTAGTTGTTTACTTCCCCTACTCTGGGTGTTGGTATAGGAACACCTGAATACCACCAACTGCCACCTTGATTGTAGGTGCAGAAGTCTAGTCCTCGATGAGGCCTTCTCATTCCTCTTTCATGTTCTCTTTTCTTGGCCCCGGTACTTGATTGCTTATTTGTTTCTGGTCTTTTGCCAAACCCCCTCTTTCTTTTATTATGGTCTGATTCCCCCCACCCCCCGCCATGAGAATGGCAAGCTGCCTGCCAAGCATTTTCTCCATTGGGTTTTTATAAGATGTACAATATCCAGTCACTTCCTTGGAGTCCTTTATGAAGGTAGTATAGGCTATTGTCTGGAACATAGAATTTTCCTAACAAATAATATTTGCATAGTCAGTTGTGTATTTTTAGGATCCTGTTTCCTCTTTGAGACATTATTTTTGCCTTTTTACTGGAAAGACAGCAATCCAGCCCCCTTGGCTTGTGTGATATACAGGAAACCATCATGCACATATTACATCTTAACTTTAATAATGAACTTACTTTAATAAGTCAAATAGTTTCCTAGCTGGAACTTGAATGTCCAAAGAACATTAGTCAAAAATGTGATTCTTCCTCCTCCTCTTTCCCCACCAATGCCCCAAAATATGTCTGTCCTCCTGCACTTCTGAATGGGCACCACAACATCAAATCAACCATTGGAGACAGCTCTGCCCAGGCCTAGTTTTATTTGTATTTCAGAATGCAGAAGATAATTATCAGAAACAGTATACAAAGCAATGATGCTTTGCACAACAAAGGAGTAAGTTATAAATCTTTTTTAGCTTTATGATTTAGGAAAGATAATGAATGCAAATTCACATCTCAGTCAGTTACAGTGGCATCTGGTGGGGAGGAAGTGTAAGGAGAGACAAGGGAAGCCCGAGTCAGGACAGCAGCATTGTGGCATCAAAGCAAGTCCCACTCCTGATCTCCTTAGGTCATGATGTTGCACATAAGCCCAAAGGGGAAGATATTTTCATCTTGCAACAGCTTGAAATGCTGCAGATGAGCTATCCTTTAAGAGGTTTTAAAGGAGAATGTACACATTTGTGGTAGATACAGCTATCAATGCTACCTCCAAGTTCAAAGGTGAGAAAAGCCTGCTGCCTTCGTGGGCTTCCTAGGATTTTCTGATTGACCAGAGGATGAAAGAGGTTTTAGAGGATGCTCCAAGTCTTCAGAAGTGGACAAGGTGAGATGAATCAAGCAATGGCAGCAGTCTCCAAGATCCTGGGCTTAAATCAGTAATTCTGTGGAATATTATGTCTATCATCTTTGGTGAATATAGGAAGTCCCACAGTGAAAGCCATTTGAGCAGCATTGTTAAATTACTCCTCTGCCTGAAACAGAGTTGTGTGGGTGGAAAATGGTTACGAGTACAATGTGTTGAAATGTATCTCAGCTAAATCCTTTTGGCACTCTCAAACAAAAGTTGGGGTGATTTATCTGACAGTGGAGTCTACCTGGAGCTGAAATACTTTCATTTATTTTCTAGCAAGGAACAGTGACATTGTGTTAAGACCACAAAGACAGCAGTTTGCTGTATTTCAGATTTTGTTAATCTATTATCCAGGTGGATTAACAATACGAATGTGTACATGCTAGCAGCAGCAATACCTTTTGGTACCAGCTGCAGTATGCAACAGCTATATCCAGAGGTGGGATTCAGTCAGTTCGTGCCTATTCTCTAGAACAGTTTGTTAACTTTCTGAGCAGTTTGGAGAACTGCTGGGTCAGCTGGTCATTAGGGCAGAGAACTGGTTGTTAAATTATTTGAATCCTGCCACTGACTGTATCACAGAAAGAGCCTTTCATATTGCAGTGTGGCATCCATTTACAGTTTTGTACAAGAGATGGTTCTCTTCACATTTCTGTAACTTTAAGCGTGCAGCCATTTGAAAACTAAACGAATACCCACTGCAGCTGGATAGACAGTTGAATAGATAGCTTTACTTTCTCACAGATTTCAGTCAATGTGCAACAAAATTCTGGATGAGTATTGAATTCACCTACTGTAAAGTGCTTTATTCAGTCTTGATTGTGTGCTATTGTCTGTTTTGGAAAATTGCAGTGGGTACTGCAATTTCTACTTCTAGTGATTTCTAGCCAATCCCTATATATCCAGATCAGAGGAGGCATAGATTTCACTCAGTCCAGAGAGCAAAACTATAACTTGATTTTTATTTATTAAACATCAGGGAGAGAGAGGGAGAGAGAGAAATCAAGGGAGCAAGCAAGAGAAGATTAGTAAGCAATGTATGTATTATCTATATATCAGAAGGCATAGAACTTTGCAGAACCACTGAAAACAATAGTGTGGGCAATTAGGATGGACAGTCCCAAAGGTGTGGCTTTTGTTTGTTCTGCATTTAAATATTTTATATGCAGAGAAGTAGCAGAATAGAGAAGGAAATTAGACATCAAGTGATCCTTCCTCTATTCTGCTCCATGAAGGAACAATTTGATGGATGAGGGATGATGCATCCAACAGCCTGAACTAGCAGCACATTGTTTTACTTGAAATGTTATTCCTCTAACCTGCTTTTTAAAATATCTAAATGTCTGCATGTTTTGTCATGAGAGATACTATTATTTTCCATCTCAATGTATTTTTCATTATTATTCCATTTTATTGACAAAGAACTGAAATGGTAACCCAGGATCACCCAGACCATCCACATGAGTTGATGAGATATCAGAGCTCGGGTCCAATGATCTGACCATAATTCTTTAAAATAATTTAGACAAATTATTGGGCATTGACTTTACCTAAACTGGCTTCTCCATCATGGAGATTCATGAATATTCAGCGACCTGGTGTCAAGTCTAAAAGGACATTTTGGACTGGGGGGTTTTCTGCTCAAGAATATTGCCCATTGTTTAAAGTATTATTTGGAGCCTTTTAGCTTTGGCACATTTTTCTTTCTTTTGCAAGGTCGCTGAAAGGGTGAAGGGGGAGTTGGTAAAGACAACTCGAAATCATTATGTTTGCATTCCTTTAGGTCTGGTTCTCATGAGAAAGTTTCTCCAGACAATTGACACCTGTGGGGGAATGTCTTAAGGGGTCATTGAATCTCTTTTTGAAATGGTTGGAGAACAATTAACATGTGATAATTAGTGGGGTGGAACTTTCAGTTTTACTTTGGTGGAGAGAGCCCAGGAACTTTAGATTCGGGATTTCTCCAGGCCATACCAGAACAATATCTTCAGTAAAATCTTATTCCTTGGACTTTGTCTTTTTGGAGTTCTGATTGTGTTGCTGATGTTGTGTGGAACCCTGACACCTGGTTGAGAATGATGGACCTTGGGTGAATTGTCTTCCATTTTAAACATTGTTCAATGCACTGCTTATATTATTAGTCTATTAAAAGTTCACTTAGGTGTTTTTAAATTGAAAATTGCTGCTGAGGTGAGAAGAGGGAAAAGGATTTATGCTGACATTGACCCTAACCAATCAATGCAGTAGCCTCCAGGTTTATAGCGAAAACAACATGCTACTGCTTGTCCAAATTATTACAAATCAGTATCTTGCCGTATCCATACTATTCAAATATGTATGACTGCCTAAAGTTCTTACCCAGATTCCATTAGGATTGGGGTAAGTTATTAATAATGTAAAATAACTAAAAGACAAATGAATCCAGCAAGCAAGCTCAGAATGGGAATTGTTATATTCTCCAGCTGGCTATATGGGTACTATGCATCTATTTGACAACTTTGATTAACAAAACAGTTAATGAAATTGATATATAGCTAACCTGAAAACTGTAGTCAAAGAATGCTCACTATTCAAACCAGTGGGAGACACTGAGATTCAATTCTGTGTCCTTTGCTCTTCTACATAATTCTATTAACGATCTGGATGAAAGAAGTACCAGAAATAATTATCAAATTTATAGGTGATACTAGGTAGTGTTGGATAGCTGATATCCTAGAAGTCAGAAGTAAGTCTTGGTAAGTTAGTAAAATGGACTGAAAAAAGGAAGAAATTTGAGTCAAATGATATACTGTACTTAAGAAACAGGAATTATATACACAGAGATAGGATGGATTTCAGTGCTTCAGTGGCTTCTTCTAATTTTAGGTCAAAAGCAGGTTTTTTTTTTATGGATTTCATAAAGAATGTTTTTTAAACAAATGTTCTTTGTCAATGTCCATTGATTATCAGAATAAGAATCCTTATGTAGAGTATCATTTGCTCTGCCAGGTTTCTTATGTTTATTGAATGGCAGCATGTTATATGCATTTCTTCTTGGTTTGATGGGATAGCATTTGCTCATAATAGCGGGTCCATACTATTGCCTACATTGGCTTTCAAAATCTGCATGCTCTTAAGTTTGCTGTTTAGCAAACTCTGGTGTGAGTCCCATGATGGGTGGTGGGTAGGATTCTGCTTTGGAACTTGCCATTGTGTGACAGAAGAGATCTTACACGAGCCATTTCCAGCTGAATGTTTCTTTTTAATTGCTTTAGGGAAACACTATGTGTGTCATATTCCAATATTGAAATGATAAGCTCTTTTTAATAGCTTGACTGGAGTTAATGAAAATCAGGAAGCAACTGCATGATATGGACATAAAATTAGAGATTTTACAATAGCTTTTTGTCAGTATGTTCTATGATGCAGCTCTGACAAAGTTTCAGTTCCACATATGTGTTTAAGTATATAATATGCCAAACATTTGTTCTGTAATGGAAGAAACTAAACACACAACTTCAACAAGAAAAGGACTCGAGAACTTTGTCTGTCTGAGTACATTTAATTGTTACAGATTTCACTAGAAGGACTGAGCTTCAGTGCCTCTCACTGAAATCAGTGATATTTTAGCCTTAGCCACACATGGAGAATGGAGTTCCTCAGTATCCAGGTTCTCAGCATTTCCCTCATATAAAGTAGTTGTCCAAAAACATTTTGGAAATTCTAAGATACTTTTGAATCCATAAAATCATAATATCCCATTTGATTGTATGAAGATGGATTCAGAAGTCATAGTATGACATAGTAATATTCTGATGCCTACCTTCACATAAGAATTCCAGTGGTACTCAGTAACTGGTCATCCAATTCAATTTTCAATTTCAAATTTATTGGTCACATACACAGTCATACATGGTACGATATGCAGTGAAATGCTTACGCAAC
>JAEANM010000974.1:0-30575 GCA_017656035.1 Myanophis thanlyinensis
AAAGCCGCTGAGAGGTCTAATAGGACCAGGACAGAGGAGCAACCCCTATCCCGGGCCTTCCAGAGATCATCCACCAATGCGACCAAGGCATTGTTTATTTATGCCATTTATATGGCCACTCATATCAAATAAATGTTTCTGGGTGCAAACAATCATAAAACCAACTTAAAACATAATATAAAAAAATAAATATATAGCAGCTGAAAAAATCCACATACTCAATATCCATATAAGATACAAAATCTTCAAAAACAAGATTACAAAAATAACAGACAGAATCTTATAAGAGCAGGCAGAAGACATTTGCAAATGAGGCGAGCCACAACAGCTGTGGGAGCCGGTCTGCCTCCCAGGAAATGGTACTTGCCCTCAAGGGCTTCTTAGGGGGCCACTCACTAATTATTACTCCACACAGATTCCTTTTGGCAAGACACAGAAAACTCAAAGGCCCAAATCAAACATCCCAGCCTCAGTAGTATTCATCAATCCAAAGCACTGGAAGCAACTCATGAATACCTTTGGAGGTCCATCCCGACTCCTTGCTGACCTGGAAGGGATGAAGGCAGGGATACCTAAAAATGCTTGAGATTTGCAGTCTTGGGCTGCCTCATGGAATCTCGCTGGAGTACCCAGGGAGTACCCAGAGTTGCAGGAAGCCCCATTCAGAGCAACCTCACCCTTCATGCCCTTGGGTTTATAGTTACTTCCACAGAAGCTAAGATTGGCTATCATCTTAAATTGCTGATCACATATGCATACTGCTGGGAATCCCATTCTGGAGCCACAATTGAAAAAAGTTTGATTCAGAGCTAGCTTGAAATAGAATTCTAGAGCTCTCTTCCTAGCAACACCAGAATCCAAATGATGGCTTAGAATACAAGAGAGCTAGCTGCCATGATGTCTGCAATGACCACAAGGAGGTTGTTCCTGAGCCAAGTTGTGTGAAGGATGCCATTTGGTGAAACGGAGCATCCATTTGTCTTACTGTGGGGGCTTCATTGTGCTGTCCAACCCTTTAACGCCATGGGGGCCATGCAGCTAAAACTTTCTTTACTTTCCCCTCTCAGCAATCCTTGTGCTCTAGCTAGGTAAGTTTTTAAAAGACAAAACTAGTTTTGCAAAGTTGAGATAATCCAGAACCTTAACTGGTACCATTGTTCTGCCTCCTGCTTCCGTTCCTCCCCCAAATGAATTTGGCAGGGAAGGGCTGCCTTGAAGGCTGCAATGGGGTGGGCAGGTCTGTTTCATTATTTGACGGATCCTGGCTGTGGCAGTGAATGGGTCTCTGAGCTGTTAAATTGATTAAATAAATAGAGCCTCGTGTGCTGGCCAGCCACAACCCAAAGGGTCGCCAGGTCTCTTGTCATCCCAGGGCCAGGGTCCGAGTAGGGCCTCTCAGGAAAGAGGGCAGCGGGATCCCGGAAACAGCCCCAGGCATGTGTCTGAAGCTTGCTTCTCATGTTGAGCAGGCGGATTCCAGAGTCAAGGCCAGAGCTGCAAGCATTTCCCAGTCCGTGACTAGGAGCAACCTCCTGTCTTGGGCCAGAAGCCTACGTAAGCAGCTCAGGTTTTGTTTTGAATATTTCAAACTCAGAGAGATGCATGGAAGCTACAGCTGTTGGCCCTCTGTAGCCTTACAAAGGCAATAGAAGGTGGCACACTGTAGATTAAATGGAGAAACAGCCCATTTGGTTAGTGGCTAGAGAGGAGCCCTTGGGCACAATGCCTGCTGGCTGACCCTGGCCCCCCAGCCCTGGAAGGAGGAGGAGGAGGCAAAGCACTTTTGAAATGTAGCCAAGAAAAGTGAGGGACTCGTCACCAAGACACACACCGTGCAGACACACAGGAAACACCGGTCCTATTTCAAGAGATGCCCAGGTATTCTTCCAGCAGGTGGCGCTCTTGCCTAAGCTCCAGAGCTCCGAGGTGTCTAAGCGAGGACGAGCTGGAGCAGCCCCTGAATTGGGGGGGGGCGGGCGGGGGGGGGAAATGGAGGCTTCCCGGGATTCCCTTTCCACAAATGAACGGAAAGAGCCTTTCGGGACACCCCCCCCCCCAGGAGCTGCAATCCGGCCTTTGACAGAGGAAGGGGGCGGGGGGGGGCAGAGTGAGCCATTTTTCCCAACGGGACAAACCTATCGAGATGAAATCCCCACCCATCGCTGTTCCCCACGGGACGCCTCCCTTCCCGCCTCGCCTCTGGGTCCGGCCGCCCCGTTTGGCCTTGGGGGCGGGGGGCGGAGAGCGGCCCTCTGAGGGAGCCGGGGGCAGCTTGGCAGAGGCGCCGCGGCGGCGGAGGAGCTGGCCAAGGCGGCTCTGCCCGGGAGGTCCCGATTCCCGGCGCCCGCCGCTCTCCGTCGGGCAGAAGCAGGCGGCTCTGGAGCGCGTGCAGAGGGCGGCGGCCGTCCTTGCCCCGCCTGGCGGGTTGCCCGCCGCAGGTCCCTCCCTCGGCGGCCTGGAAGAGGCGGGCAGAGGCGCTCGCTCGGCGGGCTCGGCTCGGAGGAGGAGGCGGCGCGGCCGGACGGACGGACGGACGGAGGTGCGCGGGGCTTGGGACGCGCTGCGTGAGGGTCGGCCGGCCGGCAGGCCAGGGGCGGAGAGGACGGGGGCCGCGGGCAGCCTCAGTTGCTGCCACCCGCCGGCCGGAGAAGCGGCGCTGCCGGCACCTCGCCTCCTTGTCCGCGGCCGGCCTCTCCCGTGGGCCCTTTTGGGGTCGGGCTGGAAGGCCTCGGGAAGCCAAGCTTGGGGCCGGGCCGGGCAAACCCTCGCTGCCCCGGCTTTTCCCCGCCGCACAGCCCGCCCGGCTTCGGGGTGGCCCTGGCGAGGGGAGGGAGCTCCGGGTGCCTGGCCGAGAGGAGGGGGGCCTTCTGTCAGCCGCGCGGGGCGTCCCGGGCGGGACTCTTGGCGCTCCGCTCTCGCCGTCCGGCTTTTGCCGCTTCTCCCGGGAGATTCGCCTCCCACGCAGGGATGGTGCTGCTCTCTTGGGCGGGCTGTGTGTGAAAGCATTGCCTTTTGCCTTCGAACGCCGCGTGAGGGGGCCACAGGAGCGCTTGGAGGCGAGTTCTCCGGCGGGGCCCCCGGTTGCAAGGAGGCTCTCCGCGCGGCCGGAGCCCGGGTGGCCTTGCGTGGCTGCGCCCAGACAGAAGCGGGAGCAGCTGCGGCGCCCGCCTTTCCTGGTTCTGCCCTTTGAAACGGCCGGATTCATTCAGAGAAGTGGCTTCCAGTGGCTTCGGCATAGTTTAGCGCAATACCCCAAGGAGGAAGGCTGGCAGCAGCGCTGCCTGCCTGAGCCTTCTGCTCTCTGCCTTGGGCAAAGCGGGTGGGGGTCTCCTTCGCGAAGGGCTTCACAGAAAAGCTGGGAATGGGAAGTTGGGGCAGGGGGCTTCTCCTTCAATGGGGAAGGCTGCTGTGCTGCCAGGTTGCATAGGGGAAGCCCCCTAGCTGGCTCCCTTTCTGATCTGATCCTGCTGCTTCTTACCCCCCACCCACCCCATGGCTGTAATTCACTGCTGTGTCCTGAGTCTGTGCCACCCATTTCTCTCCTTTGTGGCCCAGCTCCTCCCTCTTTGGTGGTGGCCAAGGAGCCTCGGGCTGGTGGCTGGACAGCGGGTGGCACAGCAGCACCTGGCTGTAGGTGGTGCATCAGCCCACGGGAGTGTTGATTTTGATGGGACTGCTGCACTAAAGGCCCAAAATCTTATGTGTCAAAAATATAAGAGAGACTGTCTCGGTTGGCATGCTGCAGGAAATTTCTGGGGAAAAAGGCTTGCTTGGGGTTGTTTGTTGTGCCATGCTAGGAAGGGAGAATCAACCAGTTTAAATTTGGTTTTAAGTCATTGTTATAAACCCCAGAACTTTTCCGCCTCCAGTGCCAATCCAGCGTAGGTTTCAGCACACTTCCAGACCCAGGATATTTCTGGAAGAGACTGAGCTGCTGCAGGGGGAGGCAGGCCTTGGGATTCCATCAGTCTCACCTTTCCCTTGCAGAACTTCCTTCTCACAACTTTTGTGAAAATGATGCCAAAGGTAGTTCAAGGAAATGCTGGGACCCCATGAAAGTGGAGACTTGCCCAGTAGATCCCTCCCCCAAATGCCAGATGACCCAAGTGCATGTGCAGTGAATGTGCACGGAAGAGTTAGAGGGGCCCAACATGCCAGGGATGTGGATGGAGCTACACCTGGATCCATAGAAGCAACCAGTGTGCAAGCTGACCAAAAAGCAGAAGCAGATGATAAGGCCTGGCAGGCGGAGGAGTCAGAAAAGGAAGTACACAGCGAGGAGAGAACCTGGAGATGCTGGTAGAAAGCTTGGAAAGAAGGGATTTTAAGGGGAAGAGCTGTTTGTCTAAAAGGAAAAGGAACACACAACAAGACGAGAGAGGAGAAATCAAAAAGAAAGCGCTGAACTTTCAAAGTCCTCACTTTCAGGCACACCTGTTCACATAAATCCAGCATGCCCTTCACATTCCCACCAGGTGGGCAGGGGGACACAGAGGCAGGGCCCTCCTTTTAAAATGCTTGCAAAGAGACCTCAGAGTGGCCTGCAAAATGGCACCAAGAATTGATGTCGGTTGAGGGATCCAGCTGAGTTGTCACCAGGTCTGAAAAGACAATTAGGTATTTTGACCCTGACAAAGCCTCTACTGGAGAAAACTATTTGTTCGTTCTCAGAAAATAAGGTTAGATTCCAAAAAGGTAATCATTTATGGAATGCCCACAGTGGACTTTGTGAAGTGAGGGTTGCAGCCAGTGTCCACCACTCATTCCCTTACAGGTTAATCTCTGTTTACAGGCAAGTCTGTTTCTCCTGCAAATCCTGCTGCAAGTACAACTGTGGCAGGACTATCCAGAAACCAGGGTTACAGTGGATATACATTTGTAGGAATAAAATTCAGAAAGGACAACAAGTAGAGCTTTCTGAAGGTATAAACCAGAGGTTGAGAGCAAAAATGTAAAGTAGAATAAATGTGGGGAAACAGACAAGCATAAGAGCCAGTATCCCTTGACAAGTAGAATGATTGACCTCAAAAAAGCAATAAAACAATGTGTTTGGCTGTTCTATGTGGATTTAAAGGAAACGAGGGGGGGTGTGTGTTAGAATTTGGACCGTGGCCTAAACGCAGCGCAGAGAGCAATGGAAGGAAATGACAGAATAGGAGACAGAGTCCGAGAGGAATTGTGGATAGCATAGAAAGAGAAGGAAAAGAAGGAAACTTGCTCTGCGTCAACTGGCAGGAGAAGTGACTGGTTTGTGACTGCACAAAGTGGGGGAACTGGGTGGACTGGCCGGGCACTGCCAGAACAAGGGGCTGAGGAGAAGACAAGGGTTTGCCTCATTCTTCCAAGAGAACGGCATGGTCATTGAGGAAGGAGGGAAGAAGGGAAGGGCTTTTGTCATGCCAGGAGCTGTGCAAAGGCAGCGAGAGGAGAGGAGAGGAGAGGAGAGGAGAGGAGAGGAGAGGAGAGGAGAGGGGAGGAGAGGGGCGGAGAGAGGAGAGGAGAGGAGAGGAGAGGAGTGGGTAACAAGCGTTGGGATGGGTAAGAGGCCTGTGCAGGAGGAGCTGCAAGGGCAAAGGGCACCCAAAGCCCCTGGAAAGCCAAGTCACCTTTCCCCTGCCTGCTCTTCAGGAGATCCATTTCAGGTCCTCTGCAAAATGGGGCCTGAGTTGAAGGGAGCCCCTGCGGAGAAAGGCTGGGCTGGGCTGGGCTTGGCTCCCAGGCTTGGACACAAACCAGCGATTGTCTTTGAAAGCCGAAGCTGCCTGTGGTGATTTCTGTTCAGCTCCCAGTTGCAGCTTAGCCTGAGCTTGGTCAGTCAGTCGTGGCTTCTCTCTCTCTCAAAGGCTGCTGGCTTGCTTTTCTTGGTTTGGGGAGGAGTTAAACTTGGATTGTGAACTGTTTTGTTTTGGAGGTTCTTCAGCACAATTGCAGCAGACTTAAAGGGGGAAGGAAGAGAAGATGCACCTGTGAATTGTGTGTGAAGCTTGTTGGTCCTTGGGACCGAGATGGAGCTTCCATTCTGGGCCCAAAGCCCAGGAAAGTCTGCAAACTGAGCGTCTTCTGGGAGCTCCTGCCACTCCGTGAAGGAGTCCAGGTCCTCTTTGTTGGTGAATTTCAGAGACCCTCTCTGCCACTTTAGAGGAGGATCTGTTTTAAGAATATCTTGGATGGTTTGTAGGAGAGCAGACTGCATCTCCAGCTCCTCTGCCTTCTGGACTCCTTTAGGGATGGGCTGGAATGGTCTGCCCGAGAAGGGGTCTGGAGGAGAACCGGTCCTGTCCGGCAGTCCTTCTGGCCTGCTGCTTTTGCATAAGCAGCACAAGGTCAGCCTGTGACCCACCCTTCTCTGGGAGAGGATGGATCCAGTTCCTGGAGGCGGCCACACCAGATCAGGCAGGTTTGTGCCCACAGGCCTTGGGTCTAGCTACCTAGTGTCTGGTCCCAGGACAGCCCACCCCACCCCCATGCCATGGCTGTGATAGGAAAGCTCCCCGGGGTCCAGCCTGGGAGCCTCACCAGCCAATCCAGCCCAGCCTTGGCATTAAGCTGCCAAACCGCAAGCAGCTCTCCCCCACCCACCCCCAGTAAGGCACCCCTTGCACTGGGGGGGGGGTCCATTCAGGCAAGGAAGGGGTCCTCTTTCCCGACTCCTCTCTTCACAAAACCAGCCCTCCCTTTAGCAGCCGATGGGTGTCCTCTGCCCTCTCAGCTTTACCCCTGCTGATGGGAGGGCCTTTCGGGGGGGCGGTGTAACAAGTGCGGGGAGGGGAATGAGGGTGACTTCCCTGGTTTGGTTTCCCTCTTGCGGCTGGGTGCCTGCCAAGGCCCGCCTGTCCCGAGCGTCTCTTCCCACAAGGGAGGATAAAGAGGCCGATTGTCTGAGCTTGGAAACAACGGGAGCAGGCCGCCTGGCCACTGCCCACGCTGGTTCAGCCAGGGAGATGCTTCAGCCCCAGCGATGCCACTGGGAGACCGTGCGGCAGAGCCGGTGTGGCAGCCCAATGACCAGGCCAAGGGCGAGAGAGGAGTCGCCCTTGGGACTCGCTGGCCTGCACGAGCGTTGCCTCCAGCCTCTTCTTGGCGCGCCCGGGGCTCGGCTCAAGCGCAGTCACTAGTACGTACTGTTTCTCATAACCCAGCTTCAAAATCTATTGTGATAATCTTTAGAGGTTTCTGTGGATGTGAAGTCTGGTCCAGCGTGATTAGATGTAGGCCTTGTTTCCTGGCTGTCTTTTCTGATAATTCCTGGAAACTGAAGTGAGTTGTGAATATGTGGAATAAACAGGTGGAATTCATCTGACAGTGGCTTGAATTCTGGGAGGAAGTGCAAATTCTGGGTCTCCTTTCCCCTTGTCCAGCTGAAGCTCGGGGTCCAGGGTGGTCTGGAGCTCAGCCTCCCCTCAAGCAGGAGAAGATTCCCAATGGAAAGCCCTGATAGGGGAAGTGGGGCTGGGTTGCGCCCCAAACTGAGCAGGGTCAGAGGGGCAGCCTTGCCTATTGCTAGCCTTGGAAGCAGCCAGCCAAAGGGTCTGTGGGGCTTGCTAGCCTGGACTCCAGGAGGTGGGCCAGGCTTTGGGGTTGAGAAACTGGGGAACCGCTCGTTGGGAATTAAGGTCCAGCAGAAAAGCAGGATTCCTGACCTGGGTTTAGCAAAGAGGCAGCAGCTGGTGAAGGGGCCAGGAGGTGGGCAGGCAGCAGGTGGTCCAGCTCTTTTGGCTGCTTAAGGCCTGGGAGGGAATGGCCAGTCAAAGCTGAGACATACAGTAGCCTGGATCTATTATCCACTTTCTGCAAGGCCGGTAGGCCTGGGTACGATTGGTAATCTCTCCCCCAAGCCCAGCCTGACACCACAGAGGAAAAGTTCTCCAGAAAAGACATGTTAGAGTTGCAAAATTTCAGCATTAGGATATCAGTTGCATTTGGGAAATCAAGCACCAGGTGCCAAAGGGGAAGTTTCCTAGCTCTGAGCCAGAAGCTGAGGCAGCAGAAAGAAGGCCAAATTAATGTTTGTCTGCATTTAGGAACCAACAATATTCATCAAAATGGGGGCTTCTGGAGGGTTGCAGTTCCTTCTGACAGGAGGCAACCAAAGCAAAGTATTTATTGCCAACACATGAGCTGAAATATTAATGAAAGGTGGTGGAGTAACTGATGCAAAACACCATGAAAAACAAGCCCGGAGAGTAGGAAGCGCAGCACATCCTGGGCTTTGCCTGGCGCCCGGGTGATACAAACAGCACTTAGGCAGCGGCTGCCGTACCACCCGGGCACCTTATAGGAGAGCATTCCAGAGCGAGGCGGCTGCTGAGCTGGCCGGCTCGCTTCCTCCCGTGCTTCCTGTAGCCGGAGGATCAAAGTGGGAGTTGGCAAGCTGGGAGCCCCCTGGCTATGAGGAGGGCAGGAGGAAGGGAGGGTGCTGCTGCTGTGGCCTATAGAAAGAGGGGGCCTGATGAAGCTGGGGTGCCACTGAGCTCCACCTGCATCGCACGGCCATTCGTCAGGGCGCCTTTGGACGTCTAGGAGGTTCAGGAAGGGTTCTCCCTGGGCAAGATCACCGCCTCACTTCTTCCTCTCTGCTTTTTTCACAGCTTTGGTCTGTGTGAATTATGAAGTCCTCTCCCAATGGTTTCCGGCGGCAGCAGTGTTACCGTGTGACCCCTCCTAAGTTGGAAAGACAGGAGAACCCAAAGAACCCTCCAAATACCGAGGCCGGGTCTTACGGAGTCACCATCCGGGTCCAAGGGATTGATGGCCATCCATACCTCGTGCTCAACAACACTGAAAGATGCTTGTCAGCAAATCTCTTGGGGCCTGAAAATGGCCAGCAGGTTGCAGCTGATCAGCCAGCACCAGATTCTGCTTTTCCTGCCATTGAACTTGTCAAGAAAAGCCACGAAGGAAGGCCCTTTGGTGGGCTTTGGGATAATGTGCCACCCAGCTGGATTAAAAGCCTGGAACAAGCCAGCAGAGTGGAAGGGAAGGAAACAGCCTTACCTTTCAAAGCTGAGATTTCCCAAGCCTCTAATTTGCTGAACTTCCAGAAATATCCAGAGCTGCTTCAACCCTATAATCCTGCAAACAGTATCTTGAATCTGAAGGACATTCAGCCTCGCCTGCTGAGCAAATCCCAATGTCTTGAGGATGAAGGGAAATCGGATTCCAGCCCTTGGAACTCATCTTTAAAGGTAGCATTTGGTGGCTCAGCCCCCCAATTTGTAGAACTGGCTAAATCAAAACCGAAAACAGTGGACTTGACCAAGCCCTACCAGAACAAGCAGCAGCAGCTGGAAAGCCCCAGTGTTGCTGACCGGCCTGGCGGAAGGCCTGAATGCCTCGCTTCTGGGGCTGGATCTTCACCTGCTGGGAGTTTCTCTGCCTGCCCAGGTCCTAGGAGGTGCAGACCGGACCTCCTCCCTTTCCGCCAGGCGGACTCAGCAGGAGCAGCCCCGAATGGTTCCCAGAAATCTTCATCTTCATCCACTACTCCAACGTCTGCCGCCTCTGTGTCCAGGTTTTTCCTAGATGACCAAGAATACGCCATCTATGCCGACCACGTCAACCGGCACGAAAACCGGCGTTATATCCCATTTTTGCCTGGAACTGGCCGTGGTATTGACACTGGCTCCATTCCTGCAGTTGAAGAGCTGATTGAAAAGTTTGACAGGAAAGTTTGTCCCCAAAGGAGGGGAAGATTAGGGTTCAGGACTCGAGCTCTTCCAGAGAATCATAAGCGATCCAAGAGCGTAGACAGTGCCCTGTCTCATGCACCGCATTCTGATTGCATGGGTGACTTCACCCAAAGCCTAGGAAGATTGTCTGAGCATTTGGCCCAATCCTCCCAAGTTTGCCTGCAGAAGCCACTGTCTCCAAAGAAGAAGGCAGCCTCTCTATTGGGGGAGCAGTCGGCCACTCGGGCAGCAGGCAAGCTCCAGACAAACACAGAAACGAGAGAGTCTTCCAGCAGCCACTTCAGTTCCTTGCAGCATCTGAGACAAGATCAGATGAACCCAGAGAGTTTGCCTTCTAAGTCTTCTACTCTTCCACGGCAGCATAAAAAAAGAGACCATAAAATTCTGGCCTCCACTCTCTTGTTTCCAGAAAGCACCGTGAGTCAGACTCACTTGGTGGAAACTTTTGCTTCTGGTTCAAAAAATGCTCAGGTAACTTGTGGCAACTGAAGCTGCTTCAGTGTGAGCCAGCAACTCTCACGGCTGGCTAGTGCAGTCTGGGCCAGAGGAAGGGGCCAGTGATACCTGGAGAAGGGAGGCTGCTGGGTGGAGGGGAAAGACTTCTGTCTTCAAGGCAGAGGGATTGGCAGTTGGTGGGTATGTCGGAATGAACAGCTCTGGGTGATTTGCATCACCAAAGCCATCTTGAAAATTAAAAACATATATGGTTTTGGTCCCCTATCTTCACATGCAGTGTTCTCTCTACTACCTGGCCTGTTTTCTCAGAAATAACTAAAAAAACGAGAGGTGGTCCCATTTGGGCTTTCGTCTCAAAGGGTGCAGAGTTGCCTCCCGCATCCAAGGGTTGGTTTCCAGGCCTCTCTGCAACCCTTTCAGAGCTGCTTGCAACAACTGCTCAGCTGAAGGGCAGCACAACTTGTGTCAGCCCAATTGGAAAGGAGAATTTTTCCTTCTAAGGCGTCCTTTTCATCCTCAGGTTTGTGTTTCAGGTAACACCTGACCTGCTCAAGGGCCAGCAAGAACTTGCACAACAAAGCAATGAAGAGACAGCCAAGCAGATTCTCTACAACTACCTCAAGGAAGGGTCAGTGGGCTTGCAAAACCCCTTGCTTGTGCATCATAGTTTGCATCTAGTCTTGCTTGGGCTCTGCATCTCTTGGTTCCCCAAGGAGAAGTTCCACTCTGATTAATTTGCATGAGAACTCCCTGCAGCCAATGCCCCTCTGCAAGCAGGTAGATCCTGCAGTGGCTGGAGGATCCAGGGTCTTTGGCTTTCTAACCATTTGAACAAACTTTGGGTCTCTTTTCACATTTTAGTACCAGTGAAAATGAGGATGCTACCAAGAGGAAAGTCAACTTGGTGTTTGAGAAAATCCAGACGCTGAAGTCCAGAGCAGCTGGGAGTCCCCAGGTGAATGACACCAAGGAAAGAGCCTTCTGTCTCCCATGGCTGCCTCTTCTGGGAGGGCAGCCCTTGTCCACAGCTCGGCAGAGAGGCTGCCAGTGAAGCGCCTTTGCCATCGTGTGAGGCAGGATTGTTTTTTGCAAGGCTCTTCCCCCTCCCTTTGAACAACAAATGTGTTTTGTGGCTTCTCACACATCTCACTTTTGCTGTTCTTCCACCTTTTGCTGCTTTCTTTTGAAAAGTCCCCTCCTGAAGGCCTTAGGGGGCAGTTTCTTTCATTGCCTCTTGGGGAGTTCAGCTGTTTAGAACAAACGAATCTTGTTTAACTATAGACGTCTGATGCTTCAGTGGAAGTTAACATATTGGTGGAAGAGAAGAAGCAGCTGACAAAGGAGGTTTCTGAGCTACAGAGGAAGCTGGACTTGGAATTCAAGGTAGCCTCCCCGCACTTCCTGTTGGTCACAAATCCTGCACATGTGAACCGAAAATGTGGGTCTTTTAAGAGCGGCTCAGCCACTCTTAAGGTATAGGGACGGGTATAGGGACACAATTCAGCTTCCAGCCTCTGGAGGACTGCTGGCTGTTAGGGCAGGTTAAGTTGGGGCCAGTCATGGGATCCAGGCCCATTCCATGTGGAAGATGGGCTGTGCTCCTCACCCCAAGTGCCACCTAGTCTTTGCTTCAGACGGAACAAAGGGGGATCCCTTGCATAGACACATGGGCCATTGGCCATTCCTCAGAATCACTGCGGTCTTTAGAAAGGTGCAAAGAGATTTAATAAATTCTTTTTATCTTTTCCAAAATTTGCTCTTTTAGAATCAGCAGAACTTCAAAACTGAAAGGCAGACAATGAAAGCACAGCTTCAAAAGCTTTGGCAACAGCTTGAAGAAAATATGGAGGAGAAAGACACTTTCAGGAGGCAGCTGAAGGAAAGTGAGAAAGACCTTAGAGAAAACCTGGAGGAGTGAGTTTTGCTATGAGTGTTGATCATAATAGTAAAATCTAATACAAACTAAAGAGAAAGAAAGAGAAAAAAAGGAAAAAAAACATTGTTCTTCCTACAATAATATTTGAATGAACTAAAGCTGCCCCCCCCCCCCCCACAACCTTTTGACCACCAGGGATTGGTTTCGTGGAGAGAGGTTTTTCCATGGACCAGAGCGGGTGGGGTTTCACATACTGCCTGCATGCCGCAGACTGGGGCCGGTCCACGGACCACGGGTTGGGGACCCCTGAACTAAAGATTACGACTTACAAGTAAAAGAAAGGAATATAAAGTTGGTTTATTTGATTGAGATTAAAACATATTGCTCTTTCTGGCAGCTTATTATGAGACTTTCTGCTGACACCAGGAATGAAAAGATGATGTTTTATGGATTTGTCCCTGGAGATGGGACCAGATATGGGATGCAGAGATAAATGTTTGTAACCCTAGATGGGTTGGAGAGTGACTAAATTTGTTTATACTTGTGATGAAAGTTACATCATTATATATTTTTCTTTCTTTATTATATTTTAATTTTTTCTTTCTTCTCTCTTTTACCTTGCATTATTTATTGTTTCTTTCCACTCATTTACTTCTCTTGCAACTTTTCTTTTACCCCTTCGGCCACTGTAAACTCTTGCCACCAAACTGTGCTTTCCTGAAGCTTTTGAGGGCTTTTTATGACTGACATGGATTCCAGCTGGCAGACCAAAGAAGGCATCTCAAAAATGCTGTTTTCTTCCTCCCTTTGAGGCTTTTCCAAATGAAAATGGAACGGGAGCAGCACCAGAGAGAGATCCGGGACTTGCAGGATCAGCTTTCCGAGATGCATGATGAACTGGACAGGACGAAGCACATGGAGGACAACGAGAAGGAGCAACTGGTAGAGGTGAGACACTTTTCCTGCCTGAAAAGACCTGAGCTGGAGTAGGAAAATGTGGCCGGCAGAGGCCAGGAGTTTGGAGCCTGGCCACAGCCGTCTGAACTGGGGGGCCTTTCTCCTCTATTCCTGAGTTTAGGAATTGATGCAAATGAAGCAGGACCTGCAGGCACTTCTGGTGCTCAAAGACCAGCAAGAAAAGACCCTGAAGAAAGGGGAGCGGGAGCTGACGGCCCTGAAGGGCGTCTTGAAGGAAGAGATGGCCAGCCACGACCGAGAGATGGGCCACCTCAAGGAACAGCATGTCCAGGAGCTCCAGAGCCTGAGAAACAGTCTGGCCACAGCCACAGAGGTCAGTGAGGCACCCAGCAGAGTCTGTGGCTTCTCAGAGCAGAAGGGCAGCTCGGCCCTGGGGCCCCCAGCCCTTGCCCTCTGCCTGAACCTTCTCCCTCACCCAGCATGAGAGATGCCAGGGCCGGCTTTCCTTCTCCCACACAAACAGACTGTTTTGTGCTGTGGTGATTATTGCCACAATCTCAGTCCTGGCACCAGGATGGTGCCGTGTTAGGGTTGGGCATTGGAAACGAAAGCAGGGCTCTTAATCGCTTGGTCTTTTGCTCTCCTATCCATTTTTTGCTTGCTTGGAAGACAAATATTTCCCCATTTCCCAACAGATCTTGAGACAATCTGTTATTTGTTTTTAATTGGGTAAATTATGCTTAAAAAAATAATTGCCCCTTGTTATTTTGAAAAATCCTCACTCAGAACAGTCTAATCTGCTCTTTTGGATTCGCTACGTTGTATGTACGCAGTGCTTTAAGTCTGGTGGTGGCCCTGCCGCTCTCTGTGTTTCTACTCTCTGGCAGGTCTGGACAGTCAGCGGCCCATTCAGGGATACCCCTTTCTAGGATGCCCTTCTTCCTTGCCCTGCCCACCAGTAAAAGCAAAAAGAGAGACCACCATGGTCTTGGAGCCCAGGCAGCGAAGGGAGTCCGGCCGGCCCACCAGGCAGAGCCCCCTTGCCTCCCCTCATCTGGGGGCTTCTTGCAGATGCTTGGCAAGGGTTGCCTGGCAGGGGACCAGGCAGAAAAATGTCCTGGTGCCCAGTTTCTGATGGACTTGACCTGTGCTTTCCCCCCCCCCCCCAAACAAGTCTGTTGCATTTTGTTCTGGACCTGGGCTGCCTGGGACGCCTTTCCCATCTGCAGCAGAAGTGGATATGTGGAACTGGAGGCCAGGCATGAGAAGCCTCTCTGGGTCAGGCAAGGTCAGATGCCAGTCAAGGCCCCGGGCAGAGAATTTGCCTGGCCCAAGCTGGGAATGTCACTTAATGTGTGCCCGATAGCTGACCTTGGTTGCCTGCAAGGGCTGTGAGTCACCTGCAAGGGCAGCCAGCTGGTTTGCACCCTCCCCCTTGCAATTCTGTTTTGGGGTGCTGCTATTTCCAGGCCACCGGTCACTTGGTTGGGTGTCAGAAACTGGGACAACTCGGCTCTTCTGGCCAGCAGGCAAAGCTCGATTACTCTCTCCTGGCACTTAATCTTTGTGGTGCTCACTTGAGTAGGAAGTGGGGATAGGAGTTGAACTCGTTTAAGGAATTACAAGGAGGAATTACAAGGAGGGAGAGGCTGGCCAACCTGGGCATGCCGGAATGGCACTTTTCAGGGAGAAAATTAAAAGGTGGCTTAAAGGTGGTGGCCACTGCAAATGATGATTAGCAGCAGCTCATTAATCATGTGGAGCAGGAGGTGGATTTGCCTTGTGGAGAAGGAGGGGCTGAAGCTCTGCTCCTGGCCCACCTGGCCACCTGAGAGTCAGGACAAGAGCAGGAGGTGGAGGCTTTTTCCTTGGGGGACTGACCATCAGCCTGCTGGGTGCCTCTTTTCTGCCTGGACACTGAAGGAGAGCAGGAACAGTCTGACCTGAACTGGGGCCTCAGTGCAGCCGCCCTCTGTCTCCCCTGTGTGGTCTTTCTTCCATCCTTTATTTAAATGTTCACAACTAGTTTTTCTGTGAAAAGCACAGAGCCATGTCCTAATCTAGAATGCCAAAGAAAATAACAATACAGTAGCAGGCATCAGGGTATAAACATTGCAAGGAGATTAAAAAAAAACCTTCAGGATTAAGCGATGCAGGAGATACCTCTAAGACCAGCAAAGTGCTTGGAAAAATTTTCTCTAAAATTTTCCAGCATTTGAAGTTTGAAAGGGGGCAGATGCCGTGACCTGGCCCCTCACTGAAGTCTCCTTACAGCCCGTTGGAGGTCTATTCAGCAGCAAGCTCTGTCAGCCCCATAGAGCCAAGGCTGCGGCCTTGAACCCGGGCAATATCTCTATCTCTTCCCTGTTAATGGGCAGCAGGGATTTGCCCAACACAGTCCTTGTCCTTGTGAATGGCTTTGGGCAGGATATTCACACACACCCCAGCTTCCCCAAATTTCAGCCTCTTGGGATTCAGCCAGACCCCGTTCCTGGCATTGGAAATGTCCCCAACTCTACGCAGCAAGGATGGATGTCATGAAAGAGCAGTAGCGGTCATCTCCCCCATCCCCAAAGCTGAGAGGGCCATTCCTCCTCATTACACAACCAGGCAGGGAATTATTCTGAGGCACAATTCTTGAAATCCAAGGCTAGTGGGACTGGCTCTTGAAGCACCTTGTTTGCGTTTTCTGATATTCTCTGAGTGTATCTGGCTCTGTGAATAGGTGATTCGGGCCTTGGTTTGTAGGAATCTCACCCAGCCAGTTTGGTGGCTCTGATGCAGGGCTGTGTGTTGACAAGACTAATCACAGTTTAACCCTTGGAAGAATCACAGTGAATTGCATTGCCATGAGCAAATTTAATGCAAATAAATACATAAAACTGGTGGGTTCTGCTCTGCCTTTTTTCATGTGCTTAGGACATCTTGAACCAGGTGCATTGGTGCCCTCTGGCCAGTGCTGCTTCCTGGGGTTGGGGAAACCGTGCCCTGCTGTACTTTAGCATTGAGAACTGCAGCCCTTAATAACATGTGAAGTGCCAAATTATTTACTAATGAATTCCAGGTCTACATTCTCTCATTCTCAGTGAGCACTTTATTGTTAGCCAGAAAACGTGTTGCTCCTGTTTAGCTTCATTGCACTGTTCTTGTGCTTGCAGACCAGATTTAAATCTTCATCCTCAGCTCACCTCCACACAAGATGCCCCTGCATTTATCCTAGGGTCCATTCTGGCTGTTAGGTTCAGCAACCTAAAAAGCTGGATCAGACCTTGACCCGCAACCTCATGTCTGCACCTCCTACGTCTGCACCTAAGAAGCATCCTTGCTATTTGTTCTAATTACCTGTTAGTGAACACCCCACCTGGTCAATTTCTTCCTCTTTGCTGAAGATGGCTCAGGGAAGTCTTTGCAGTTAGAGAAGGTCCGTCCAGGCTCCTCAGACAGGTGCAGGCTGCCTGCCCGCCATTTTGAGACTGTCTGCCTGTACTGGGCACCCAGACACCAGGCGGTGACACAGACCCGGCTCCCTTGACTGCTCCCTCCCTAGCCTTGCTGGCATTCCAGGGCAAGGAAGAAGTCCAATGGAGCCCCCCACCGCCCACCCCCAACCACCCTACATCTCCAGTGAGGGTTGACTGGTCTCAGCCCTGCACAGCTCTGGTCTGAGTAATGGGTTGTCTTCCTAGAAAATTGGCGCCCTGTCCAGTGCAAAGGCTGCAGCTGAGAAGGAGCAAAGGAGCCGAGTGGCCGGGACAGCTGAGCAAAACGTCCAGCTAAGGAAAGCCCTGGGGCAGCGGGAGAAGCAGCAGCAAGAACTGCAGCTGGAGCTTGAGGACTTGAGGGAAGGGAAGGAGGAAGCGGAGGAAAGGCTGAGGAGATGCATGGTGAGTCTCAGGGCCTGAAGCGAGCAGCGGAGCGGGGTGTGTGGGGGAGGATGGAGGAAGAGGAGGGCAAAAGGCTTGGCTGTCCTTTTCTTCATGGAATCACTATCAGCCAAACTGCTGTTGAGGTTCACTTGAAAACTGTAAGAACAAGTAAAAAAGTACCTGCACATCATCAGCAGCAGAAGGGCAGAGCTGCCATCTCCTTCCTCCCAACTTCCAGCTATCAGAGAGACACCAGCCACCTGCCAAGGGTCCCAATTCCACCGGAGTCCGTTCCTGAAAGGGACCGTCCAGGGCCTTGGCACAAGGAGGCCGCCCTTAGGTGTCTTTTCCTGGCATTCACTGTGGGCCTTGGAGGAGGGCCTGGGGATGGCAGGGCCTCCCGTGGGCAGCTTCACTTCTGCCTGCCTGCAGCTTGGTTGTAAATCCTGGCCCATGGCTGGAGCTTCAAGAGGGCTCAAGGCCTTGAAATCCAGGGTTTCCTGAGGTGGGGTGGGGGTGGGCGCAAACATAGCCAAGTCAGGGCTTTTGTTTTATTGTGGCACCATTTTTACTGTTTTGTTACTATTTAATATATTGGTTTGTTGTTATTGTGGGCTGCCCAGATTTGCTTAAGATGTGCAGGCAAATGAACCTTTTGAGTCAGTCAGTCTCTCATCCTGGCAGAGAGAGATGCAGTCCTTTACCCATGCCAAGGAGGAAGCCCGCCAGTTGGCATCGGCCAAGGTGTCTTTGGAAGCCCAGCTGGAGGACGCCCAGGTGAGAAAGAAGGGGGTGAAAACATGGCATCCCAGAAAAGCTTCGTAGTGTTGTACGGAACAAAGCCTGTTAACAAGGAGCAGCTGTGCACAATGTCATCTCGGTAGCTTTTAATGCCAGAGAGCTTTCTAGATTATTGTTGTTGCTGGGTCTGTATGCTAATGTTCTCTCAAAAAGTTCCTGAGTCTGTTTGTCTTGAGGACTCATCAAGAGTATTAGCCTCATTCTTTTAATTGCTGTCAAATTGAGGGGTGCAGCTGAGGCCAAGAGGCTTGCCTGTCCTTCCCCAGTGTCCTTGGGGCTTTGTCTCCTGGTTCCTGTGACGGTTGGAGCCACAGTGGGTGTTCTGCTTCCTGGCCCCCTTCCCTTTTTTTAGCTCTTCCAGTTGGGGAAATTTGGTTTATGATGCATGTGGATCATCTGGGCCCATTTACTCATTCATTTCCCACCAATATTATTTCTACAAATAAGACAGAAAACATCTCCAGCACACCTTCCCGCTCCGATTTTCCCCACAGCAGCAACACTTCCCCTGCGGTGTGGGTTCGGCTGAGGGGGAGGGACTGACTCAAAGTCACCCAGTCAGATTTCATGCCTAAGGTGGAACCTCGAACTCACGCTCTCTAGCCTAATGTCTTAACCACTAGACTGCGTTGTCTCTGCAGGTAGCATTTCACAGCCTCAAGATGCCTGAAGGGGCCTCCCCCTGTGCTGGGGGTTAGCTGATGGCATCGGTGGGAACAAAGCAGAAAAAAATGAGGCAACCGGGACAGATTGGTGCCTTGGTTAAGTGGGGAAAGGCCAAGGACCTAGCCTTGAACCTGCCATCCCATGAGCCTGGGGTGGTGCTCTGCCCCGGCCTCTGGGGCCTCAGTGGCCACGCAACCAAGTCTCCCTCCTTCCCTCCCTCTGTAGAGGAATATCAGTCGGCTGAGCCAGGAGCAGCAGCAGCTGATGGGCTGCCTGGAAGACGAAGCTTCCCAAAAAGATCAGCTACAGAAGGCAAAGTGCGAACTGGAGAATGAGTGGCAGCAGCTGGACAGAACTGTTGAAATGCTGCAGAAAGAGGTAAATTGCCCACCTGGCCAGAGGGTTTGGGGCTTCTGGGTGAGATTTGAACCCCCACATTTCAACTGCCAAGCACCAAAGTTACTTAGCAGACAAAAACACTTGGCAACCAAATCTCAAGGGAGGCAGCATCTTCTGGGCTTTCAAATAATGGTCAACCAGAATCACTGCAGAAATGCCTGGAAATCCCTTACAGATATTTACAAAACACAAATAGAAGAGTGAGCTCTCTTGCTCTTCAGGTGCAGGATTTCAGCAGCAAAAAAGCTTTCCATTAGATCCACGTCTTTGTCTGCAAAGCCTGAGGGAAAGAGCAAAGCCACAATCCAAATACTGTTTTTTGATTAATTTTTTATTGTTATTTACATAAAAATATGCAATTAAAACCTCACCATGACATACATATCATATAACTATTTACACTTCTAAGTATCATTTGTACATATATATATCTTTGACATTGTCGACGGCTTATAAAGAAAACTTATACAAGATGTTTTATTGATGGCATCTGTCACCTGCGAGATTGGCAAAAATGTATCCCAACATGAAACCGGAATGCTGGAAATGTAAGAAGGAAGGGACATTCTACCATATGTGGTGGCAATGTCAAAAAGCTATTAGTTACTAGGAGCAGGTAAGAAATTGGATAAATGAAATTACGAGCATAATATTGGAACTGAAACCGGAAGCATTTTTATTAGCTACGATAGACCCAAAAATTCAAAAGCACCTTCAGTATATAATTACACATATTGTGACAGCGGCAAAAATCATTTATGCCCAATTCTGGAAACAGGAACATAGACCACCACTGGAGATGGTTATAGATAAAATACTTGAATGCACAGAGATGGACAGATTAACACTCAAAATGAAAGGAAGAAAAAGAATATTACGTGATCTGGAATAACGTATATAAATGGATTGACCAAAAAAAAAGATATATATATATATGGCCAAATACCGTTGTTATTTTTAATTAAGATATTGGCAAGTCTTGCTTGCCAGTTCAGCCCAACCTAGGAGGAAGAGGCTCTTTCAGTGGAGTTTGGGGCACCTGCTTTTTCCCCATAGGCGTGGGAGTCCACCTGGGCAGCTGAGATATTGCAGCTATCCTTCTCTCCTTGGAAATATTTTACCCTCCCCCATATCAATGCTTTTCTCTTGAGTAGATGGCAGAAATCATTAAAGTGTCCCAGGAATCAACCCAGCAACTCCAGAAGCAACTTGATGAGTACAAGGAGAAGAACCAGCAGAAGTTGGTAGATTCACAGCAGCAGCTGAAGGACAAAACCCTGGAGCTAGAAAAGGACTACCAGACAATCCTCAAAATGCAAGAGCAGGTATTGACCCCTGATCTCCTAGTATTTGTAAACCTTCCTTGCTGCCTGCAACCGAACATCAATTGGACCATGTAACCAAAAGCATCAATTAAACTCCACCCAAACTAGAAATGACTGAAACAAAACAGCCCAGCAGAAATTTCTTGTGGACAAAATAGATGGATTAGATTTATCTCTTGATAAATAGCTAATAATACCCAAGTGAGGCTGACTCCCAGGTACAACACCAGCAAACATTCCTCGCCCCACTTGTCCTCTTGAGGGGACACCCTTGACTGAGTCTTTGGTGCCCCAATACCTGACTCAGGGTACCAGCCAGGGCCTGTGAGCTGAGGTCCAGCTGTCCTTGTTGGAGGTCAACTCAGCCAGTGCTTGTGAATAGTCAGGCCAAGAGGAGTCTGACTGGTAAAGGTCCTGCCTGGCTTGTACTCCCAGTGCCAGGGAAAAGCAAAGCAAGCTGAAAGAAGGAGTTATAGGCTGGCTATTAAAATAAACAGAGAGCTCTTAAGACATGTCAGTTGGAAAATGGAAACACCAGGAAGCAGATTATACAAAGCAAATAAAGTTGCCATTTCTTAAGAAGCTTTGTCTTCCCTTTAGCCATCAGCTGGGTGGGTGAGGGGCCAAAGAAATTCAGGCCCCTTTGTCCCTACTCCAGGCAACCCGCCTGGTAGCCTTGCATTGCATGGCTGCCCCCTTGTGGCTGGAAAAACACTGTGCACATGCTCTCCAAAAGTTCAGTGCTCACAAGTGAACTTGCACTCTGAAGAATGGGCTGACTGGCTGGATGAGACCCCTGGGCCATATGGCCCAGTAGTCTGTCCACAGGAGGGCCACCAATTGCTCACGGAAGGCCCCCAATCTCCTAGCTGTTGCCCTGCAGAGATAGATAGCCATGCTGCCATCCTGGCTAAGAGCCCTTGATCCCCAGGGCTGCCCTGGATGGGTCTACCCGTTTTTTAAACCAGCACTGCATCCCATGGCACATAAAGTCTGGGTGAAGGTGCTGCATAGTCTACAAACTGATCTGGAATGTGATCTGGACAGTTCCACCCAGAAAAAGAGGCTGTTTACCTGATATTTCTGTGGGAGATGATTGCAGAATCCCTCAAAGCCTTTCACACTGTGAATGTGAGATGTTTCCACTTGCTTCTCTTTCAGGAAATGGGTTGGGGTTGAAGTTAGGATTATAGCAAGTAAGACCAGTTTGCATAGAGAATTAACCTATGGACCTTCACAGGTGTCTTGAGTCTAGCTGAGATGGAAGAAGTGTAGGGTCTGGGTTTGTAAAATTCAGAAATATTTCCTTGCCTCTAGATCGTTCTGTCCACAGCAGATGTCTACAGAGTGCATAGGTGAAGAGGTTTATGGAACACATTTCTTTGACTTTCAGGTACATTTTATGGAGGAAGAATTACAGGGTCACAAAAAAGCCCAAAAAGAAACCCTCACAAAGACTCAGCTTCTGGAACACACGGTGAAGAACTTGGAATATGAACTGGAAACTAAAAACCACTTGAAAGACGATCGGGCAAAACAGGCCAAGATACTGGAGGTAGAAATGAACCATATTTGGGGAGGCAGATTGAGGTGGAGAAATTAATCATCTTTTGCTGTACAAAGATGCCCGTCCACTCAGCGTTCCACCTGCAAAATCCTGAAGGGCATCTGAGGCAGCCACCGCTTCTCCTGAGTAGCTTATTTCCCTGCCTCATGCAGCATCCCTTGATCTCTGAGCCCCACATTTGTTCTGGGTTACCCTGGATCCCACTTCAGAGGGGGCAGGACTTTGCACAGGGTGCCCAGTGGTGGGCATGCAAAGGTGGTTGCAAGGTAGGCAGGTCCTCCGGCAGGTCCTTATCTTGCAAGATCCTTATCCTTGAAGTAAAACACACTAACTAGCCCCCAGTGGGCTTGTAGATGAACCAACCGAGCCCCCTCTCTGTGCTGCAACTGGCACAAAAAGGAGCCCAAGTGCTTACAATGTGCTCACCTGTGGAAGGTGTGGTTTCTCATGGCCCTTTAGGTCAAATTCAAATTCAAATTTATTGGTCACATACAAAGTCATACATAGTACGATATGCAGTGAAATGCTTATGCGACCGCCCATGACCATGAGTAAGTTAAGGCAAAATGGGAGGGTGGGGTAAGAAATAGTTAGGGGTAGTTGGGAAGGTGGGAGTTAGATGCAGTCATGGTTCCTGTTGTGGTCCTGAGTGTGCTTGTGGTTCCTGGTTTAGTATCCGTATTGCCTGTGAAAAGAAGCTTTTCCTCATTCTGTGTTTGCCTTCAGAGAGCGAAAACGCTTTACTGACCACATTGTGGTAAACAGTCTGTTGTTGGGGTGGCTGGGGTCTTTTGCTATCTTCTTAGCTTTGGTTCGGCAGTGTTTGTTGTAGATGGAGTGCAGCTCGGGGAGTTTGGTGCGGATGATGCGCTAAGCTGAGCGTACCACCCTCTGTAGTGCTTGTCTGTTTTGCATGGTGCTATTCCCAAACCTGGTTGTGATGTTGCCCTTCAGGATGCTGTCTAGTGACAACCAGCCAGAAATGGGGGTGCCTGCCAGGGCTTTGAGCTTCCAAAAAGTCTCCCTGGAGAGCCCTCAGGTCGCTGAGCAGCTGCTCCTCTTCTGACCCTTCTTCCCTTTGGCTGGGTCCCATTTCAAGGGGGGCTTGTGTTGTGCGTGCTGCAGATTTTGCAGTAGGCCAATGTTCTTCCCCTCAGGACAAGGTATCCCAGCTGGAGCTGGAGCTTGAAGAAGAACGCAGCAATTCTGATATCCTGTCCGGGAGAATTGGCAGGGGCAGAGAGCAGGTAGGCCTTTGCGTAGCTCAGCCAGCGCTGGCAAGATTGGGGAAGGAGCAGGAAGGCCTGGCTGGGCCTGGTCTGCCTCCAGCAGCTGCCTCGGGAGCAGCTCTGGGAAGCCGGCTTGGGCCTTCGCACACACACCCCAGCAGCCAGCCCAGGGGATTCCTGGAGGTGGTCCAGCCCCTGCAGTGATCCTGGTGGCTTACGGTGACCCCTTTCCACCACAGCCTGCCTGAGATTCTTTCCGGCAAGGTCTGGCAAAGGCTTCCTCAGCTGATTGCTTCAATTAGGGAAAATACGTTTTTCTTTTCAAGGCTCCCGAAGTCCCAATTTCCTCCACATGGGACAAAGCCTGACTTGTCCTGGGTCCAGGCTTGGATGCAGGGATTCCTGAAGACTATTTCAGGTCTACTAAACATTCATAACAGCAGAATAATAGCTCTGTTATTGGTCATTATCACTTTTGATTTAAGCCTCCAACCAGCCAGGAAGAAGGAGTGCAGCCCGCCCGGCCCCCATGCCCAGCCCTGCTTTCCTCAGTGGCCTGGATGGACTGCTGCAGGGGACAGAGCACAAGGCTTGTCGTATCCCACTGCAGGTGCCGCCATAGGTGCCGCCTAATTTAGCATGTCTCTCTTGCCTTTCACACATGCATTTTTACCACCTTGGTTCTTAGCCTGGATGGCAACTGACTGTTCACTTACTGTGGCTGTTTCTGTTTCTCTTCTCCTCCCCTCCCCTCCTCTCTTCCCTTCTCCTTTCTTCCCCCTCCTCTCCCTTCCCTTCTCCCCTCTTCGCTCTCCTTTCCTCTTCCTCTGCAGATTGAGCAAATGAGGAGTGAACTCTTTCAGGAAAGGACAGCCAGGCAAGAATTGGAGGGAGACAAGACTGCTCTGGAAAGGCAGGTGAGGAGACAACTTTGCTCTGCTCTGGGACTGCACTCCACCCCCAACCACAGCACCCTCCGTGTCCACGGCCAGCCTTCTCCCAAGTCCCTTGCCATGGACCCCAGCCCCCTTGGCTATCCAGAGTCCAGCACGTTGAGGGTTTCCCTGAGGCTTGTGCCCAGGCGGGCTGCCTGCACCCAAACACCCACAAGCTTCCCTTCCTTTTCCAAGCCTTCAGATTCCCTTTCCCGAGGACAAATCGCTTGGCACCAACCCGCCAAGCAGGCACCACTTAATGATCCCCGCAATGTCCTCAGGCTGCTTGGGCATCTGCTGCCGAGTGGGGTCAGCCTGGGTGCTGCTTCTCCTCCTTTCTGGGGCAGCAGCTTCTGCTCCATGCTGGACTGGAAAGGCAACTCTTCTGCCCTCCATCCATGTCTCATGCGCTACTTATAACTTGGGGCAGGGGTCCTTCCTGAATCCCCTGCTTGGGGCTGGCCAGTTTTCTGGCCCCCTTGGCTGCCAGAAGCCTTTGTCGACGGGTTGGGGTGATTCCTTCTCCAGAACAAAGATCTGAGAGGCCGGATCTTCCACCTGGAAGGTTCTCACAAGCCCAGCAAGGAAGGCCACCTGGCCCAGATGGAAGCCCGCCTCCTGGAGCTGCAGGAGCAACTGGAAAATGAGGAGAGGTACGAGGAGGCCCCTCCCAAATCCAGCCCTGTCGCTTTGCTCTGTGGGTCCTAAGTTCCCTGTGGGTCCAAACTGACTCTGGGGGGCTTGCAGGATTCTTGGAGTTGCCGTCTTGCCCACAGACAGAAGATTGATCCTGGGATTTCTTGTGTCCTTCCACCCAGGAAATAGCTTGATTAGCTACTCAGAGGAGTTTTAGGAAAGAGCCAATTAAATAAAATTAAGTTAAATTGAAAAGAACAACCAGCTGTGCTCTACAGCAAGACAGGTTTGAAGTGGAAAAGGCCATTTGGAGGGCCGGTAACTGCATCCATCGGCCCTTCCTTCAGTCACAGCATCTTTCCCCAAAGCCCAGGTGAGAGGTGGCTGTGTGAGCGGGATGGTACAGAAACATGACCCGCCCCGACTCTGCAGCACCCCTCCCTTCTCACTTAGCCCAGCCCACTTGGCTGCAATCCCCCAATCACTGCTGAGGTCCCTGTGGCTGGCAGGCAGAAGAGAACAAGCGACAGTTTGGGGGAGGCTGGGATAAGGAGAGCAGAGAAGCACTTGGGGAGCCAGAGGGGTCTTCCCCTGGTGCCCCCTCCCATTCTTCCTGGCCTTCCTAGGGACCGAGCTCACCTCCAGTTGACCAACCGACGACTGGAGAGGACCGTGAAGGAGCTCCTGATGCAGGTGGATGATGAGCACCTCTCCTTGACTGACCAGAAGGACCAGGTAAGCAGGGAAGGGCCCCACATCACTTCTTAGGGGCCTCTGAGGAGCCCCCGTCTGATTCCGGGAGGACCTCTCCTCACTCCACAGCTCAGCCTGCGCCTGAAAGCCATGAAGCGGCAGGTGGAGGAAGCAGAGGAAGAAATAGACCGGCTGGAGAACACCAAGAAGAAGCTTCAGAGGGATCTGGAAGAGCAAGTGGACCTCAACGACCAGCTGCAAAGACAGCTGACCACCGTCCGGCAGGACCTCAGGTGGGAAAGGGGGCCAGCCAGCCTCAATTTGGGCAGCCTCCAGAGCTGCCACTTTCCCTCATGCTCCAGCTCCTGCACAGACAGGGGCCCCTGCTCCCTTCTTCACTGCTCTTCTTCCAAAGAGGGAGGGGCACGTTGCATTGGCAGGCAGTGTCCCCCAGAGCCCCTCAGCCGGCCCTCCTGCTGCTCTGCCTTCCTGGAGTCTCCCAACACAGACTGGTTTCCTCTTAAAGGTCCAGAAATGGGGCTGTGCTGTCAGGATCGTCTTCTTCCGTACACTTGCCCCAAACTAGGTATGCTCTGCAGGTCCTTGAAAGACTCAGCACCCTTTGGCTGCATCCACCATGGCTCTATCAGTTTTGCCAGTTAGATCAGACTCCATGAGTGTCCCAGAAGGTTGCAGGCCATTTCTCAGTGGGTAAACCTTTCCTTCCACAGACGCCAGAAGACTTCCAGTAAGCTGCTGAGTGACTTTGACTATGAGGATGATGACTTCAGCACGGATGGGGAGAGCCTTTTCGATGTCCCCCTGGGGTTGAAGTCCTTCAAGCACAGCAATGGCAAAACCAAGAAGGATGCCAGCCCACCTTAAGTCAAGGCTTGGAGGAATCAAGGCACCGCCAGCTACAGGAATCGCAGCATCAGGTGACCGTGACTCCTTTTTCTGAAATGCAGCATTCAATTCAGATTTATTTCAGAAATAAACTTTTGTGAACAAAAAGGAGCTGGCCTTCCAGTTCACAGATTCAGGGATACTTCCAGCTCTGAACGCCCAGCCAACCCCAGACTGCTCCCAACCCAAGATCTTCTCCTTGGAAGCTGTTTCAAATGAGGGGAGGAAGGGTGTCACTTTGTCATCATAGCAGAACAAGGAATATACAGAGCAGGAGGTAAGAATGTACATACTTTTTATTCAAGAGTTTTTGCAACTCTTGCAACATTTTTGTATAGTTTCATATTTCTATAGCACACATCAATAGTGCAGGAATCTATAGTAAGTGTCATATCATCCATAAGCTTTAAAACCCTATTGCAGTAAACTCCATTTGTTCAGCAAACATGTTTATGGGCTGAAGGAGAGCAGCGTGACCTTGGGAAGATGGAAAAAACAGGACATTCTACCACACCAGGAGCCACTGCTGCTCAGAAAAACTGTTCCCCACTCCCCATCTCGGCTTCCTTGCTCTGACTTCCAGGGATCAGATCGAAGGGGAGACAGTTGAAGTCCTGATCTTGCCACACTTTAGAAAAGAGACTTTTGCTGTGATCGGAAGCAGCCTCGGGGGCAGAGAAGCAGGGCTGAACTGGCCTGCTGGAGCCAAAACTGCTGCTTTGCTCTTCCCAGATTGTGATATCTGCTCCTCTGGTGGGTTATAAAGGACTCTCTGAGAAGAACATCAGTAAAGGCACTTCCGTTTTCTTGTCTTCTAGTTTTAATTGTCGTTACCTGTAAGCGGCATTTGAGTGCACAGGAAAAGTTTCTATTGTAATCTGCATTTTTATCTTTCCACAAAACTTTGCTCTGTTAGGACAATCTTTAATGAGGAAATAATAGTATTAGCAGCCCTATGCAATTGTTCTCTTCTACAATTTTGTTAAAAGCGTTCAATTCCAAACTGGTTAGCATCAAATGGTTTTTTCAGAGTCAGCACTGAGGATATTAATTCCAGCATAAAAGCAAATCCTGGAAGCTGCACAACCACAAACGAGCCTGGTAACAGAAGCATGTAGTCACTTGGAAATAAATAATGCTCCTAAAAAGTTTGGCATCTTGACTTTGTGGGTTCCTGAGTGGAATCTTAAGTAGGGTCTGCTTTGACCCCCCCAATGTCCTTTGGCCTTTAAATCCAATTAACTCCATTGGAAACAGCAAGAACTGCCTTCACCTCCCACCCACAAATTCCAAGTGCCACATAGTGGTAGCTGAGACCATAGATGAAGGGACTGGGAGGAGGGAAACCCAGGATTTTGATTTGGGCTTTGTGAGCATGTGCGCCTCGAATGCAGATATAGAAGGTCTTCGTGTCAGTTGACCTGTTCACAGAAGGAGGGCTTGGTGGCAGTTGACTGCTGACTTTGGTGGCTGCCATTTCTTGTTCAAATGCCTTGAGAGTCTTTGTGGTGCCAGGAGAGTCGTAAAAAGCAAGGTTCTTCTAGCTTGCTGAGAACAGCCTGAGCCAAGAAGAGCAGAAGCAGCTGGAGGAACCCTTCGCCTGCATGCTGACAGTCCCTGGTTCAGCCCCACCATCTCAGAGGGAGCAGAAGAGCCTTTGTGGGCGAGGCGGTGGCAGGCAGGTGGAACAATCCGGCACCTCCTGTCCCTGCAGGGAAGGGGACTTGTTTCAGTTTTATAGAATTTTGTTAATGGGAGCCACAAAAGAACACAGAAGATAACCTAAAAGATTGGAACTTCTTGAGAGACTGTTTCTGATAACAGAAATAGAATAGAATAGAATAGAATAGAATAGAATAGAATAAGGTAGTTTGGACAGATCTTGAAACCGGATAGTGCTATTTTTTGTTCCAGCAGTTTTTCATGAATGAGATCATGAAGTAATTTGTCCAAAATTGTTTGGATAACTTTAGAGCTTGTCTCCTGCCTGGAGAGACAAGGAGTTAATTAACTCGATGTCATAATCTGAAAATATATGTCAATATATATTGTAAAGCATTTGGTATCCACTGATAGCTAATAATTTGCTCTGAGGTGTACTTGATTTTCAGCAGATTTTCAACAGATGTATTCTCAGGAGGTTTATAGCTAATCTGAATGAGATGCATTTTTCTTTGTCAATAGCTTTTAAAAACGAAGAAATTACCTGGAAATGTGCTGTGTTGACAATCAGTTCAAACTCTTGTATTTTTCTTCTAATATTAAGATGCCAACTTTATTTTAATATTACTCTTTGTAACTCTCTTCTTGGATCATGTCTGAGTAAGATGAAGACAAAAATCCATTGGGAAACAAATTCACTTTTAATTTCAAGGGCTTTTACTGGAAAAACTTCCAGTATAAACTTAGATTGAGACTGTAAATAATTTGGAGAAAAACCGAGGCATTTTTGCAGCTAAACCATAAAACTCTAGTTATTTTTAAATGAATGATAAATCTTTCTCCCTTGATGTCGTAGTGTGCAACTGTGTGCAACATTAATGCACAAGGTTCCAAAAGTGCCCTGTTATTCCCACCAATTAGCTTGAGCGGTTGGGAAAAAAGCAAATAATCCTCAGATGTTTCCTGTTTCCTTTTGTTAGTAACTTTCCCATCAGGTTACTGCTTGTGTAGATATCCCAGAAATGTTGCTGTTGATCTCAGGAAGGGGAGGGGGAATTGGGGCCACTTGAACCCTCCGGAAGAAACAGTTTCCTCTCTACATCCCACACACACTGTATTTCAAATTGTCTGCTCCAGCAGAGAGGCAAATGGAAGTCCCTTCAGTAACTCCCCCCTAGTCCCCCCCATCAATTCAGCAGATCTTAATTGGATGCTTCTCTAGTGATGTATGAGATGGGCAGATGATAAAATTAAAACCTATTAGGAACTGTGGCTCAGATCAACATTCTGCACATTTCCAAAGCATTGGTGTGTGTTTCCATGTATGGATCTCATTAAGAATTGGGTTATACATGATGCTACAGAACTTCAATTACAAAATTATTCCTCCTCCTACAATAATTTGATTCCTATTAGCAAGTTACTGAGTCACTTATCCTCAGTCTAAACATTCTCCACACTGGCCTACTTCCATAGTTTTGAAGTACATCGTTCATAAAGTTCTAAAGCGATGGTGTCAGTCTCGCAGACACACAAGGCTAAAATTTGGTGCCACTTAATCAGCTATTAATAGGTTCCAAAGACAAACAGGACATCAGCCCTGGGGGCAGAGACCAGCAGTGGGTCTTTAAAGGCAGTGGTGGAAAACCCCATAGCAGGAGCAGAAAGGTAGAATGACAATCCAAATAGAGGCTATTGAACAGAAATCTCAAATGATTAAGGAACATCTATTTTTTTTCCTCATGTACTTCAATGTTTAATCCCATCCGTGGAGTCCTTGATGGTCTCTGACCTTGATGCTTTGCTTGCAGATGTTTTTTTTACCCAACTAGGTAACTTCACGAATGCAAGGGAAGATGGGATTTGCTCCCAAGATGTTCCCTATCTGGATAACAAAAGCTCTGTAAGCAACCATCAAACCAGGAGAGCACCAAGGGCACCAATCCAGAGCTATGGAGATACTCTTCTATTAACCCCTTCATTTACAGAACTATATCTCTCTGGGTGAAGCCAAGAATTAAAAGGTCAGACTCTCCAGCCTTTGAATAATCATTGAAAGATCAGGATATGAGTCTACAAACAAAACAAATACTTGCAATATCAGATCCATGAGGATGCAATTATGCAGCCCTAATTAGTGTCAGGGCTATATATATGATTGAAGGCAGAAGCCTCAATTAAAATCAGATTGGCTAAATTATTATAGGCTTTGACAAAGCCTAAGTACTTATTAAATAGGTTAAGTATTGTAAGTAAGACTAGGAGTACACAAAGAGAATACACAATGGCTGCCAAGTTTCCTAACTTACTCCAAGTCTAATGGCTGATAGAATGACCCAACGTGAAGAATTGATCATTCCCAAGATGGGGCCCTCAAGCTCCAGGTCTACACCGTCTCTTTGGGGGGGGGGGGAGAAGGGAGCTGCTTCTCTGCTACCCTCAGCCCAAAGCCAAGGCTGCTTCAGGGCTGCTCGCCTCCTTGGCCCTGAGCGGCCAAAGCAGGCCAGTCCCAGGAAGTACCCAGGTGCGTATATGAAGAGAAGATGGTGCCTGCTGTGTAAACGACACGAGTTACCATTGTGCTAATTTTTATGGTTCCTTTTTGTTTGCAAAAGCAGATTGTGTTTGACTATTGGGATTGTCTGTGCATTCCTGAGGGCTCAAGAGTGTCCTTGTGGGATGGCAGAGAAGCCACAGGTCCCGATCCAAGATACCAAAACAAACAAAAGCAAGGGAGGGAGGAGCCGATTCCAACTTCCAAAGCTTTGATCTTGGAGGCGATGCGCTGATTCAGTGGCCGATGCATCATGCAAGACCTCACCGCTGGTCACGACTCCCAGGGCCTGGATACTTCTATTCCTGCACTGTAGAGAACATCCTGATGGGCAACATAACAACCTGGTTTGGAAATAGCACCATGCAAGACAGACAAACACTACAGAGGGTGGTAC